>JBCEWB010658735.1:5623-17521 GCA_039654565.1 Peronia peronii
GGGGGGGGGGAGAAGAGGGGAAGGGGCGCAGTGGCTCTGTGGTTTGGCGTCTGCTCGAGAAGAAAACAACTCACGGCGGTGAGGCCGAGATCGATCGCGGGTCCTGCATCGGGGGATGGAAGGACACGAAGATCGAAAAACTTGCATTTTTTACCAGTGACTCAACGGTCCCCTGGCTTCCACTGGGTAGGGAGATCCGACGTCTAGCCTTCTCGGATAAAGGCGAATATATTTCGGAGGTCCCGTGTGTACGTTCGCACAATAAGAACCCTTGACAGTTCAAAATCGATGAAAGAGTAGGGTGAGTGCCGCTGTTCGGGCAAAATTTCCAAATTCCAAATTTCTACCCATACAAATTCTCACCAAAATCAGGCACCTACTTAAAAAGCTGAGATAATCCTACTATCTCAGGACTGAAAAAAAAGAAAAGAAAGAGAAAAATAGTGATATTTCTTTCTGTTCTGGTCGCTGTCGCTTCTTCCTTCTCCTGCCTTCCTCGGCAATGCCAGGTTAAAATATTTGATTGAAATTTTTATAGGTGAAACTCATTACCGAGAATCAGAATTTTTTTTAACAGTCGTACTTAATAAATGAACTTGCAATCATATCAATTACTTTTGTTTGCAGTCAAATAAATGTCAAGATAATATATCTGAATTTGCTTAAAAGAAATGGCAGATTATATGGTTAAACAAAAAAAAATACTCTAGCAAATGATAAATGAAACCGCCTGCAACGAGATATATAGGATATTGAAGCTCAGTCGCTGGAATCCTGTCTTTGAAGACACAAAACCGGAGGCCTGGGATTTATGATACTCTGGCAGTCTGACAATCCTAGTTGAAGGAGTAAAAGAGTATTGAGGACACTGCCAGATGCCACCCACTTCTACTTTAAGGATATCGAAGTTCGGTCGTACTTTGAGCTAACAGAATCTGGCACATTTTGCTGGCTTTGCAAAACTCATTCTGGATTTTCCATTATTGGTTCTGATAATCCCTCGGGACAGAAAACATGCCTGGACTGTTTTCGTTTCTCTCCCTGTTGGTTCTTCTATTCAAGTGTTTTTCTTGCCTAAACAAGTTGAACCGCTTCTCAGGAAGCCATCGAACCCCGTGTCCCAGAGCTCCGGGACAAATCACGCCCCTTCATGCAGGAGCTATCTTTGTCTAGTGCTCCTTCAGAGATAATCGCCGATCGAAGCCCCATCTTAATCTACTCCCTGACCCCTTGTACCGTGTGTAGTGACAGTGATAACTGCACCTGATTGGATCGCCTTGCCTTCCCTGGCCAGAACCGTCGGTCGGTGCCTGACGTTGGCTTCTGAGAGCGACTGATATGTGATAGCGCTGCTACTGTTCGGCTCAGGGATGTCAGTGCACGATCTCTGGACTTTGTCAGGCGAAGGTCGCGCTGTGCTGTTTTTTTCTCCTCCACTCTTGTCTTTCGTTCCTGTCTGGACATGTAGATCTCAAAGTGGAATACCAATACGGAGAGGGATGGGATTTGATCTCGGCAGAAATTGATAATAAATAAATAAATAAATAAATAAATAAATAAATAGACAGACAGAGATGGATGGATGGATGGATGGATGGATGGATATATGGGTGGGTAGGTAGGTAGATAGGTGGGTGGGTGGGTTGGTGGATGGATGGATGGATGGATGGATGGATAGATGGATAAATAAATAGATAGATAATTTCTGCTGTCCACAACACTCTGTGTGTGGGGAGGGTAAAGGTCTATTTCAATTTCATATTTTGGATTAGATTTTCCCAGGTTTATTGTTGATGAAAACACAAGGAGGAAAAAATAGTGTCCCATATGGCAGTTCCTTTCTTCAGAAATAGCCAGGCGCCATGGCTGTGACTTTACTAAATGATAAAACACAACCAGAAATTCACCGACCCCTAATTAGATAAGGCCCCAGGCTTGGTTATAACGTGTTTGTGCTCGTCCTTGGGAATTGGCCGTCCCAAAGTAGAGGCAGTCCACCACCAGAGGAGCGGGGCAAAGACTGAACTTGTCACGTAGATAAAAGTTCTGATACCCCGGGTAGCATCAGAGCCTGGCCTTGTCACAGCGATAGTAGCGTCCTGTAGTCAGCAACGTTGCCAGATAGCCCGGCTGAGATCGTTATTTTGCATGAGCTTTTCGAGATAACCGAGCAGTACTTGTCGGAGCGATTGCCAGCCGTGGATAAGTGGACTCGACCGTGAGGTCTTTTGCGGAGCGGGTCGCTGCGAGTTTGGAGATAGAAAGTTGACGGCTTATCATCCTTTGATTGCCGGCGATTGGCTGATTCTAGATTGATGACTTTGGATCATGATTGGACCTGGAGCATTGTTCTTTGTTTATCAATCTTAGGCATCGATGCTGACCCGCAATAAATAGGCAAGCATTTCAGAACCAGGCCCTCTTTCGGTGACGTTGCTCTGTGGAAGTTATCTTGTGACTTGTGCCTTGTTCTTTGTGATATGTGATGCACAGACCTAATTGCTTACATGCTCGTTCTTCGATGGAGATTTGCCAAGTAACTTTCTTTTCATTGTCGAGTTTAATGCATTTTGCGTCAGTTTTCTATGGCCAGCTGAAGCTAAGTAGCAAATTTTTTTTCCTTGTTTGTTCTAACAGCTTGTTTTCTTTGGCCATAAATAGCACACCAAAATAAGGTTCTATCTCTTTGCTACTTACTATGGTAAAGCTTAGTGAAACAATGTTTTTTTGGACATTATCTCTTTATCTACAACTTTGCTATTCACAGCACTCTTTTGCCGTGCATCTTTTACCAATTTGTTTTTATTATTTAACCCTAGAAGTGTCAATCGAACAATTTGGTCAAAGACTGGCTTATCCTACTTTGCAATGGTACTCTTTCGCATACAGCATATCCTACAGTAACTTGCTACTCTTAAAGTGTCTCTGAAATTCCTACATTTCTCATTTCCGAAAACGAGTTTTAAAGCCGTTACAGAATCATTTACATTGAAGTTACATTGAAGCATTTTCTGTTGACACTTTTAGGATTAATTTTGATATATATATATTTTTTTAGATTTCGTTTATACATTCCACTTCTACTCTGCAAAGGCATACGATACAAAGAATTTGTTCAGTGTTTGACCTATATGTATTTTTTTTTTTTTTTTTTTGTTCTCATGAAGATAATATCGTTGATTTGAACGATTATAAGTGTCATTGATAACAGAATGTTGATCCATATAGAGTTAAGAAAAACTCATGGAATAGATTTGCATGTATATTGGATCAATAATAGATGAGTCATGTCTCACCTGTTCGTGACAATCAAATGTTAACCCTCACTGTGGCATAGAAGAAATTAGATCTTTGCAAAAATAGAAATAAAAATGTAATGGATATGAACCAAATGAAATCAAGCTCTGTAACATGGCAGATGTGTTCTGTTACAAAACAGGCTGGTTATTCTATGAAAGAAAAGAATGGAAACGTTTTCTATTCCTTTGATTGCTTCACAGAATGCAGTGAATGGAGTCAACAATATATTTTTGTTTACTTGTTGTACTTCTGTTGGCCAGTTTGTTCGGTTGTCTGCCTGCAGGTAGTCTCAGTGTCTCAATCTTTCCCATCCTACTTCCTCCACCCCCCCCCCCCCCCCACCCCCCTCCCTTCCTCCCCTCATTCCCTCACTCTGCACCGGTTGGTCGGCCATCTGATTTCAGCAAATTGGATAGAATTGTGGTTATTCAGCAATTATTTTGTAAACTTACCTGTTGACAGTGTTTGTGCACAGGTAGTCTGCCTCTCATTCCCTCCCCCCCTTTCCTTCCTTCCCTCCCCCTTCCCTCTTGCCCTACCCAATTGCCCGTTGTGGTCGCAGTGACAAGCTGAATAGACTTGTATTAATCAACAATTGCTTACTTATTTATTTATTTGCTCATTTATTTATTTATGGTATTTATTGACTCCATAGACAAACATTGTGTTGACCAGGTTGTTTACTGTGTCTGCTTGCAGGTACCCCCCGCAGGTATATCATGCCGAGTGTGCCCGGGGCCCCAGTAGGAGTGGGAGAGGCAGCCATAGACATTGACATCCCCGGTCCCTCCAGCAGAGGGCGTGGCAGGACCAGGTATTGCAAAAAGTGCAAGTTCAGCTGTACCGACGCTCGTGAGTTCACCGCCCACCAGGCCGCTCATCAAATCGCCCACCAAGCCGCCCACTCGGACTCTGGTGGTGACATCACAACAGACACTGACCTGGCACAAACTAGTGCTATCAACAACAGCAACAACAACAACAACAACAGCCTATCTAACAGACGTATTTTAAGACCAAAACGGTCCTCTAAAACTAGCAATTCCGAAAGCTCAGCTATGGAGCCCAAAGACAATGTCGACAGCTCTGCCCCTGTGGATGACGCCACAGACATCAACATGGAATCTCTGCCCAACGACAGAAACCATGGAGAGTCTGCAGTGAAAAAGGCTAAAATGATAAACAGCGCAGAAGATTCTGTCTCACTACTGGAGGAGGAAGATGGAGGAGACGAACCGGACGCCATGGCTATTAAACCCCAGAAAGCCACTGGTCAAGTCAACCATAACAATAATGACACAAGTAAACTGCCGAATGGCAACATCGATGGTGACAGTGGAGATGAGGATATGGATGATGAAGATCGTTTGGTGATTGATGATGAGAATTTGAGCCGACAGATTGGCAGATACAGTTCTGTCCAGAATCATACATACAGATGTCAGCAATGTGACCTGGTCACCACCGACGCCAAACTCTACCTGCAACATCTCAGACATGAACACAACACGGATGCCAACATCTACGACTGCGACATCTGTGACTTCTCCACCACCTCCAGTCAGAGGTTCAGCTCCCACAGGAAGGAACATTTCCTCAATGGAAACATCGCTGCACTGTCTAGTGAAAAGGAGAAGGATGCAGAGCACCAGCAGCTGAATGACAGCAGCAACTTCATGAACATTCCTTCATCAACTTCGTCCAGGCCAAACTCTGCCATTGACGACATAGATGATGAGATGGATGGTTCCGAGACCCCTCCCATGGGAGCTTCCGGTGGAGTCGCCATGGCCATCACAGCTGAGAACATTGACCAGGTTCTTGATGAAGACAAGAAAAAGAAGAAGAAGACACGCCAGGAAGTGGACCCTGGCAAATACTTTGAAGCTGTGGACAGCAGTGGCACCAAATATGCCTGCTCTCAGTGCGGCAACATCTACAAATGGAGGAAGAGCTTGAACAAGCACTGGAAAGAGAAGCACAGTACGGACCCACTGGTAGAAATGGCCAGCCCTCCGGGCATGGTGGAACTTTTGAAGTCTGGCAAATACACACAGCTGGGAGCTCGCAGGATTTATGACAATGCCTTCTTGTCCACCATCAAAACCAACAAGGATGAAGAACCGTCCCATCCCTCCCTGTCCCCTCATGAGACTGGTCAGTCCCCAAGTCCCCCTAATTTCCTTACGAACTCCCAGAGCTTGACCAGTGCAGCCTCCAGACTGGCTTCCATGATGCCCAAAATGATTGGTCCATTTGTGGCCAACACTGCCCAGCCAGTCTTCCCCGGCATGCCCCTGCCCCTACACCCCATCTCCTTGACTAATGGCTATGATTCCCCGGAAGAAAGTGCCTTGGACCTGACCAGAGACAGTAAGCCCGAGTCCAGAGCCTCCCCATATTCAGTGACCGGCAGTCAAGACTACAACTCATTTGACCAAGAACAACCACTGGACTTCTCCAGAAAGAAAGATCCCAGCGTCCCAGTGCAGGTCAAGATAGAGCAATGGGATGTGCCAACTCATAGTGCAAATCAACTCCTTCCCAAAGTGCATCGTTGTTCAAAGTGCGATTATGCCAGTAACTCAGAGATGGACTTTGCCAATCATATGAGTTCCCATCTGGGCAAGAGACTAGTCAAATGCCATGAGTGCAACATTCAAATTCCTTCAATGGATGAGCTCAACTCTCACTTCATCCAGTTCCATGGTAGGAAACTGACCGAGTACAAAGAGGCCATCAAGAAAATCCCCCACGGCCTGCAGCAGACATATCACCTGTTAAAAATGGACCTCAATGACATCAGTGAGCTGGGCAATCAAGATCTGGGTGCCTCTGAAGGGAAAAGCTTGAAATGTAAGAAGTGTGACTTTGAAGCAAAGTGGCCGGCAGAGCTACAGAAACATGCTGTGTCTCACTCGGAGGAGAGACCTTACATCTGCATGGTGTGTGGATCAACCTATAAGTGGAAATGGGATTTGGTGAAGCATTTCCAGAAAAGCCACCCAAATTTGCCCAACCCCTATCGAAGAAATGATAAGCGGGACACTCCAGATGGCAGCTCTGAGGATGATGAGGATGATGATGATAAACCTGATGCCAAACGCCCAAAACTGGAGGGAATGAATGGTGGTAACATGTACAACAGAGATGATAATATTTCTGTCGAGGGCATCATCGCAGCCACCCAGGCAGGGCAGAGACTAATTTCTAGTCAACCAAATATCTTAGATGATGAGCCAAGCTTAGAGAGAAACATCGCCTTTCTTCAAGCTCTGCCATTTGCTGTGAATGGAGACTCAACCTCAGCACAAGTGGCTCAGATTGCTCAAGCTGCCCAAGCTGCACAAGATGCGATCGACAGACGAAACAAAGCCCAGAAAGCTCTCCAGGATGCCGTGCGCAACAGACAGAATGGCAAAGACTCTGTTGGTTCCAGCGCGAGTAAGAAAAATGGAAGTAAAGGGGACTCTTCATCCTCCTCCAGTCCTTCCCAAGGAAGCTCAAAAGAAGTCCTACCCTATAAATGTCCAATGTGCAACTATCACGCTCGATGGCCCTCAGAGGTGACCCAGCACATGAAGAATCACTCAGACTGCAAACCTTACCTATGCCCCAGATGTGATTACAGAAGCAAGTGGAAGTGGGATGTGGTCAAGCATATGAGGCGCTGTGGTGGAGGCGGCATCAATGATGTGATTGACACAACAAAGATAAAAAAGAAAGATATGGCAATTAGCAATGGACCTCCGAATGCCGTGGTGGGCCAGCAAGGAAAGGTGCGCAGAACAACCCCTCAGCCATCAGGATCTTATGCCGGCCCAACCATTGATCAAAACATGGTGATGAGAGTAGCCCTGGCGGCAGTTGCCAACATGCGGGAAGCTAGAGCCAATAGTGATGCATTGATGGTCAACGAGCCTGGCTTTAGTAGCAGCAACAACAACGACACCAGTGCTCCAGACAATAATACCAACAACAACTACCGAGCCTATGCAGATGGCCTGACAGTTCCCAGAGCCCAGTCTTCGACTTCCACCACTCCTGTCACTGCCATGGAGGAAACTGGCCATTCCAACAGCCCAGCACCCTCCCCAGCTCAGCAGCCAACCACCACATCAACCAGGCAGAACAGCTCTGGGGAGGTGTGGAAATGTCCCCACTGTGCATTCCGAACACAAAGTCAGGCTGAGCTCAAACGTCACTCCGGCCTTCACTCGGATGATAAGCCATTCAAGTGTGATGTTTGCCAGTACTCCACCCGCTGGGCCTGTGACCTGAAGAAGCACAGAAAGAGCTATAACCACTACCCAAACCAAGACACCACCACGAGTGCCAAGGAGAATGACATTAATGGCAGGGGAAGATTTAAATGCACACGGTGCTCACTTTATTTCCACACTCTGCATGGTCTTCTGGAGCACCGTGTAGCAGAACACATTGGCCGTGATTCCAACCAAAGCTCTCCTGCTCCACAAAATGACCAGAATGAAATTGACGCAGCTCGTATCAAACATCCTAGAAAGCCCATCAAGCAGATTCAATGCCTTAAGTGCCCTTTTGTTTGCAAGAGCCGTCAGACGATGGACAAGCACATGGAGGAACACGAACAGCTTGAGATGAGTGGCCTGCAATGTTTCTATTGTAATGCTCAATTCAAGGACAAGGAAGCCTTGCTAGATCACATCACAGTCCATTCTGCCTTCAACCCCAAGGAGTGGGAAACTTTCTTCATGGTCAGTGAGGAGGAGGAGCTGCAGCAACAAGCCAAGGAGAACGGCGACACTCCGGCCAGCACTGATACAGACATCACCCCAGGCTTTTCCACTGCTGAACAACACAAAACCAGTGAGATCAACGATAAACACAGCAAAGACTCAACCGAGGCCAGGATTCAGCAGATTCTCAATGAAGTCCACAAAGTGCCATCAACATCTCAGCAGCAACAACAGCAGCAACAGCCGCCCACCCACAACAAATACAAGTGTGAGTGGTGTCCGGCCGAGTTTGTCAATCTGACAGCTGTCTACAAGCATGCCAGGCAAGCCCATCCCATCCAGCTACAGGAACAGGACAATATGGCAAACAGCGGCCAGTCTCAAACCGCTCTGTCACCCACCAACCCCAGCCCCAGCAAGAAACATTACACTGGAGACCCCATTGAAATCCTGAGACAGCAGATTGCTGAGAAGAGACACCAGCATCAGGCAGACAAACAGATCGATCTGCACAACCACAGTTCAAAAACACAAGAAACGTTGGGAGTGAAGACAGAGAATTTTGACAATAATCAATTCCGATGTGACAAATGTTCTTTCTCAACCCCCAACTACATCACCTTCCAGCGTCATTGCGAACTTCACGGCAGCAAGTTGACCTCACAGTGCTGGTTCTGTGACTATAGCGTGGACCGCATGGAACTGCTCTATCAGCACATGAAAATTTCTCATACTCGCAAATGGAAAGCTCTAAGCCAGGACCCAAAGTATGCAGAGCAAATACAGAAAATGAATCAAGCCTTCTCTAACTCCGCAGCGTATGGGAACAACAACGACAGCCCCCCAGAGCACATCCCTGATGTCATGGATCTCAGTTCAAGACCCAAACAAGCTGAGTCCAAACAAGACATTATGTACATCACCAAGCAACAGTACACCTGGAGTGGTATCCCAGTCAATGTCATCCCTGTTGGCAGTGCCCTCAACTTTGTGTGTCCTCACTGTGCCTTCAGTGACGCATCCTTAACCAAAACCTGCGCTCATGTCATACAGAGTCACCGAGCCATGACCAAATTTACCTGTAGGAAATGCCAGTTTTATGATGACAACATGGATGTCATGACAGATCACTGCAGAACTTATCATCCTGCCCACGAGAGAGTTGTGGAGGTCCTGGACTTTAAACCACTGAACTTTAATGAACTCCAGATGGTGCAGCTCAGTGCCATGAGAGAGAAAGTGTCCCAGGATCTCAGCAAGAACGTGGCCCAATCCACTGATGAAAAATCAGAGAAAAAAGTGGCAATAAAACCAATGGCTTGCCCATTCTGCCCTTTCAAGACAGCGGGCACTGAGGAAATGAAGAGTCACCTCCAAGACCACAGCCGGCCAGCTCGCTACAGATGCCAAGTCTGTGACTTCAATTCCGATTCCAAATCTGTCATCACTGAACATGTGAAGGTCCATGATACTGACGACTTGGCTGATATTAAAGCTGTCCTTGAAGCTGTCAACACTCAGGTCAAAGCAAAGAAAGAGGCGGCCAGCAAAGGAACAGCTGACTTTGATATGAAACTGTCAGGAAGGAGCCAGGCTATTGTCGAATCAGAGCTGAACCACAGCATTCAACAAGGTTCTCCGAGGTCCAGACTCAACAAGAGAATTCGCTACAGATGCTCAGCCTGTCCATTCCAGAACTTGTGTCGGACAAACATCATGAAACACAGAAAACAGCACAACAACAGCAAGAAATACCAGTGCCCCAAGTGCACCTACGGAGCTGCCAGAGCTGTGCTCTTAAAGAAACATTTAGATTCCCACAACTCCCCGGTAGAAGATGATGGCCAGTACCATGACATCTTTATTGACCCCAATGGCCCAGATCCTGAGGAAATTTTTAAAACCGAAGAGGCTGATGAGCCAGAGAATGAAGTGGTTGAGGCAGATGCAGAAGAATTTGATGAGGATGATGCCAACTCTGATCTGGATGAAATGGATGCTAAAGCCATTGCTGATCTGGAAGCTAAAGACATTCTGGAAGCTGAGGCTGCCCATAAAGCTACCATTATCCTTGATGATGATGCCAACCCTGACAACTTAGACAAGCAATTTCGAAAGCAAAAATGTCCTCACTGCCCCTTTAGCAGCAATTCTGGGTATGAGTTCCGCAAACATCTCAACTTTCACGGAACTCAGGAAAGATACAAGTGTGACCGCTGCAGCTACAGCCTTGACCGCCTGAATCTGTTGAGTCAACACCGCAAGCTTCACGCTGATGAACCAGGGTTCAACCCTAATGTGGAAACGTCCAGCCTCTTAAACACTCAGTTCATCCTGCAGCAGAACAGCAATACAGAAGACATGGAGGCAGAGACTGAGGAGGTGAAGATGGACAGTGTGCAAGAAGAAAAGTCCAGCTCAGTTGACTCTCAGTTTTCTTGCACTTTCTGTCCTTACAAATGCACCAATAAAAAGTCCTTGGATATTCACTGCAATAGCCATGGCCTGCGCAAACGATTCATCTGTGACTTCTGTGATTGGAGTGCGGACAGATCTGCACTTCTCTTTCAGCATCGCAAGGTTCATATGTCTGAACCAAAGTTTATTGATGCCCAAGAAGAAAAAGGTTTTCTTAACCATGAATTCGACGATGGTGCATCTGGGGAATTCGAGGCCAAATTCATGGAGATCAAAAACTCTGACAAAACTGTGAAGGAAGGGGAGGCAGAATCTACAGCGTCGCCTCCCTTCAAACTAACTGTTGTTAAGAAAAGCTACCCATGCAAACTGTGTCCGTACAAAACCAACTCCAAAACCAGCTTTTCCTTCCACAAGAACATGCACAGCTCGGGTGCTGAGTTCAAGTGTACCGAATGCTCTTATGCTGCCAGTAACGCTGGTTTGCTCCAGCAACATCTGCAGCTCCACAGCTCCCCAGAACTCCTCTCTCCAACCTCCAGCACAGCCAAGAGCCCAGCATTCAACCAGCAGTTATCAGAGGAAGACGTCACCACCCAGGGTGAAGATCTTTCACTCAACAGCAAGAAGAAAGAGTCCCCGACACAGCCAGTGCTGTCTGATGAACCCATTAACCAAGAGCTCAAGTGTGAGCGGTGCCCTTTCACTGCCGCCACTCCGGCTCTGCTCAGAGAACATGTCAGGGGCCACAACTCCCAGGAGAGTTTGGCCTGCCCGTACTGTGACTTCAGTGCTATGTCAGAACAGGTTATGTTTCCCCATGTGCAAATCCACTTCCCCGGCACCAAGCTGGAGCCTGAGGCACTGCAGCGCATCGTGGAGGAGCACAACAAAACCCTCAAAAACAATACTCACAAAGACGGTGCTGTCTCGCACAGTCCAGAGAAAGAGGCCACGTTACCCACACGTGTATATGTTTGCCAGTACTGCGAACGAGAGTTTGAGGTGAAGGATCTCATGATACAGCACGAGAAACAGCATCTAGTAGGAAGCCATTAGCTGTTCACAGACTTGATAATGAGAGAAGTGACATTATAATATATGTATATATTCACATCTGCTTCAACATTTGGGAACTTGTGGACTTTCTGCCATTTTATTTGTTTCTCTCAGGGCATTCATTATACATATCACTGTAAATAATTGGTCATCATATCATCTGTACACAATCATGATATTTCTTTCTTTCTTTAGAATCTGGTCAACATTCCTAACTGGCAGAAAGCCCAAACAGGCTTAGATTCCAGTCTTTACATTTATTTTGTGTTTGATTCAGCAGCTGTAGCCTTAAATTTGACCAAGAAAACAGCTCTTGAAATGTCTTCTTCACATCGAGGGTATAAAGCCAGATTGTCATATCTACAAAAATGCTGTTTTGAGATAAACATGTTTGAAGTTTTGA
>JBCEWB010658845.1:0-12843 GCA_039654565.1 Peronia peronii
TAAGGTCGCGGTGCGGACACTCTTCAATCAGGGGAGGTAATTTGATAATTTAACTTGCATCCCTGTTTCAATTTAGCTTCTTTGGATAGAACGAAAATGATTTCCATTCCCCGCAAATTTCGTTCTAACGTGTTTGAGTGTATATATTATTATGAAAATACATAAAAAAACACATCTCAGTGAAATTTAGATATTTCATGGTGGAGCATGAATGAGAATCTTTTAAAACATGAAACATAAATAGTACAACTCTTCAGAATCAGAAATGTCCAACTACAGTCACTGAAACCAAGCCCAACAAAGAGCTCCCTGAGGATGCAATTCGCAGTGTGAGCAAATTCATTCTACATTTGCCATTTCAAAGGTACGGAGGGAAATCACTGACAGCTTTCTCATTTTCAGACTATCTTGATAATGAAACCCTCAACATTTTCAGAAACAATTAAGAATTGAATTTAAAAAAAAAAAAAACTGTTAAAGGAAATCAGGAGTTCCAGGAGGCCCAATAGTTAAGATTTACTCAGTCCTTGGTTTCAAGAAATCACCATGTTTATAACATATAATAACAAGGAATTTACAGAACATATTACAGTCAAAATAAACTCAAGAAATCACCACTGTTTGAAAAATACTATCAATGAATACAAAAGACACAATACAGTCAAATCAATAAGCAGTGCTTTACCCCAGATGACGGTGCAGGTTTCTCATCTCCATATAGGCGAAGATTTCTGGGCCGCAATAGATACAGCAAGGTTGCTACCACCACCCAACCCAGCATCAACATCATGTAGCCCTCATTGCCACTGGGTGCAGAAGGATCATTAGGCACTATGGAAAAACAAATATTAATAATAATCCTGCCAAGATAAGAAAAACTAAACAAAACAAACAAACAAACAAACAAAAAAAAAGAAGATACATCTTGATGGCTATTCTCTCCTTAAGATTCACTATCAAAATTGAATCAACGGACTTATTATACAGGCATAAAGATTAAAACGGCTCGTCTTCCAGCAGGAAAGAGCAATTCCCCCCATTTTAATTTCTTTGGGGAAGAAGGGAAGGGGATATAAGCAAAAACATATTAAAAAATTCTGTCATTTAAAAATTATCACTCCCCCATTTCTCAAGTATGAAACTAAAGCCATTTCTTTCAGTACTAAAGAAATCACTTCAAACCAGGAAGACAATATAGGGTAATAACAAAGATGAGATTTTTATCACTGCAGTTATAAATACAAATGAATCTTGAAAGGCTTCCTCTCCATGAAATGAGGTTAAATATTAAATACTATATTTATGTACAAGTAAATATATCAAGTGAATTATTGAAATTAAAAATACCAATGAAATACTTAAACCTTATGTCTGATAAACAGTATGGAGAGCTGTTGACAATTTATGAGGATAAAAATATACTCACGGTCATCACAACCACTATCTGTACAGGCATTCTGCGAGTCCCGCAGCTGTGGTTCAACAGAAAAAAAAAAAAAAAAATCCAATGAGGTGAAAGAAGCAATAATTTATAATAATAAACATCCATCCTAGTGAAATGAACCTATTCCTATTGCCATCTCTCTCATGATATTGTGACAGAAGTCAGAAGGTCATGTCCTTTGTTCGTTGTTTATGCAATTACCCAAAGAATGATAAAATTTGCTTTCTTCGTATCATGAATCATACAAGTCTGCAATTTGACAAAAGATAAAAATAAGATAACTTGAAAATCTATATGGGAGGAAAAAAAATATCAGTATTTAAAAAATGTGATGACGCAAACAACGGATCATGACCTCCTGTCACACTCTGATATAAAGCATCCAGTCACACAGTATGTTTAGACAGTATATTCTTGAGTGAATTTAAATACATCTTCATTCTATCTCAGTACGACTGGGTTGTAAATAAAGCCAGGATATCATTTTAAAAGTCTTCAAGTAAAATAGAGGCCAAAGATAAAGAATTAATTTTTTTTCTTTTTACTTTTAATAATAATTTTGTCATATGTATTTTTTTGTTTGTTTGTTGTTTGTTTTTTTCAATGCTGTTATTGCTCTTCAAGTTATTATTTTTTCTTTTTTTAAATCAGAAAGTACGTTTTATTCAAGGTCAGATAATAAGAGAACATTAGAGACTACATGTATTCAACATAATACATAAAACAACTGAACACAAATAAAATAGGTATGATAATATATTACAATTGTTCTTAATTAGTAGTCTACCAGACTTTCGTGAATGTTTAAACTTTGCTTACTTTCTTCAGTATTTTACTCTTACTGTAGTTTTATTACAGTTAATGAAAGTTTTATGGATGAAATTTTTCCACTCACGCAATTTTCTCCAAAAAACATCTCTCCTTCCCATATTTTGTTGTTTTGTGTATGTGTGTGTTTTTTTTTTTCTGTTACTCTATCAAGCAAGGAGAACTATTTCCAGCATTCTAAAGCTTTCTCACTGAACTATTCTTTTTGTTTGTGTAAGGCAGAAAATATAGCTCTACAACATTTCCTTCTAAGGGCCAATTTTGTCAAATTTTCAAACTCAAACAATACAACTGAACTTGGTATCAAATTTTAGCTTCAGGTTTTTTCAAAATATAAGGCAGCAGATGCCTTGCTGTGGAGGAAATACATCATATCATTAACGGGAGCACTTCCTTGAATTTGCCAAAATGAACGAAAAATCATCAGTGCATCTAATTTCTTCTTTATTGTACTGACCTGCCTGTTTTTCATCCTCATATGGTAGGGAGTCATACTTTTCCTGATCTATTGCAATTTTACTTCATTTACGAATGAAACAATAAGAATGAAGATGATGCATGAACTGAATCAGAAAGAAGATCTCCAACCAGAAAAATCTATCCACAATTTGAAGAAACTATAACAAATCTTCCAGCATTTTTGCCTCTGAGTGTCTCTTTTATGGACAAACCACCCTTTTGATAAATGAACAGAACAAAATATGGACGATTCCCATCATCGTTGTACATTTTTTGGATATTAAAATGGTGGCCCGATCATGTAAGGACTGAGACATTCACAGCACACAACACCCAAAATGTCTTTACTTAATGCTCCAATGGTCAATTCACAGTAACAAAGAACACTTCCCATTCCACATTCACTGCAGTAGCAATATCTAAGAAGAATGGTAGTTTAATTTTGCTGAAATGCCTCCAAAATAAGAAATAAGAATGAAAAGTCGTTGATCTTTTCTTGTTTTCAATCGCCAGATCTCTCTCGCCAGGCAACATCACGTGACTAAACAGCTCCTACTCACACTAAACAAAGAAATAATCCAAATTCCACATAGAAATGGAAAGACCAGAAAATCTATTTTTTACGCAATTCGATCGAATGTGACAATCCTGTGGCAATGAAATCAAACTTTTATGATCGCCAGATACTGCAGCATTGGAACTGGATATGAGAGATTTTAATATTACAAAACGCCATGTGCATGACAGCACAGACTTAGAAAAACTGAATTTCTCATCAATCTGTTTAACTCAGAATACATATACTCTTATGTCTTTGTACTTTTTGCATTTCCTTTCATAAAAGTCATCTGTTATGTCCTTCTAAATAGCTCCTACAGAAATATGAGCTAACTCCTTATTTCATAGCTCTTTGAGAAAATAATGTGTGAGGCCATGATTTTTGAGTTGGGGGTAGTTTGAACATGAAATACTTATAACACATTTCTGCACCAAAACATCACTTAAGAAAGCAGCTAGAAGAAGAGCAGAAAAGGTGAATAGCAACAACATACAAGCACAGCTTATTCATTAACCATGGTGTGAATGCAGGAAATTCATTATTTTTCTTCTTTTGGGTGTTTTCCGCCTTGAACTCAATAACAAGTACGTTGAATTCTCCATTTAGATTACAACCCCAATAAAAAGTAGCCTTCTATAGTTCTCATGTTTAACTCATTCCCTATGGTTGGCCGCATTGTGCGGCCAATAATTTTCCACACTATGGTGATCAGCCACATACTGTGGTCAACAGCTCTATACTAATAAAACCACAAACAATTCCAATCCAACCTATCCAACAGTATAAAACAAGTTTGTTTCCAGTTCAGAAGAGGCATTTGATCGTGTATCTGTTATGATTCAAGTGTTGCCATGGCCTCAAAACATAAATCTGATTGTCCTCCCGGCACGATTTTCTGCAGAAAGGACATCTCAAATGCTAGATTCCTGGATTGCTCTAGAAGACAAAAATTTTGATGAAGATGAGGAGATCAATAATGAATTTCGAGAGACACATTACACACATGCTGGAGATTCCGACAATGAGTGGGATGAGAGGAGTGAGCAGGGTAGATTCAGTGACAGTGATGGTGAGTCAGCTGAGTCAGTTGACATTTATAAATCAACCAAGCACTCAACTGGAATAACAGAGAGGAATAGAGCTAGTTGTAACTCTACTCAAACTCCACTTCAACCCCTAGACCTAGAACCCAGGCTCAGGCTCCACCAAGTGAATGGGAGGAACTGACAGAGGGAGAAACATTTGTTGTTTTTTTTCAAGATTTCATGGATTACAATTGACTTGGGTATCGTTCTATAAATACGTCAATAAAAGAAATGGTCAGAGCTATGTGACATTATGTGATCTTACTTCTAACTGGATTACCTTTATATAGAGAGATGTTGATGAAGTACTTAGCCTTCATATTTTGCACTCAGCTGAGAGCAAGTTGGGAAAGCTATAATGAATTTTTTTTCTTTTTTTAATCACACTTTCTCATTTTTTTCAATAACAACAAATTGCAGACAAATTATGTACACTTGTTCACACTGTATGTTCAATTTCCTTTTTATTGATGTATAACACTTTTATACAGTTTGCACTAATTCTCTAATGTATAATCTTTACTTTCTATCCACACTATAATTCTTTCTTCTGGGCATTTTCTGGAATCGCATCAGAAACTTGGAAAAGAATTCTGTAGGGTATGAGTTAAATTGAAAGAAAAAAACAAAACAAAACAGAAATGCATTTATAAAGTAAAGTGACCATACCATATTAATGAGCCTGCGCATAGCATTTTCATGGTTGTATATGTCAATGCATTCACAAGGGTCAAAGTTTGACATCTTTGATCCTCCTGCACTGGCCTACTCACTTCTGATTAATAATCTGAAAAAAATGAACAGCAAAACCAATAATTGTGTTGTTAGTCTAGATTATCTGATACTTCATGAAATAAGAAATAAAACAATGAAAGAAAGGAAGGGCTATTTTGGGGGCATAATGGTAATACTTGCATTTGATCTACAAAACAATACACGTCTAGACAATCAATTTTTAAACATTTTTCCTAGTATTAGCTAGAAATCATCTATAAACCTAGACTCTAGATCTAGAGTAGATCTAGACCTCCGGATCAAGCCCCTAGCTAGGCCTAGGCTACTCAATCAACTCGAACCACTCTAGGTGGTTCCTACCTGATGCAGACTATGTGCTATGCCTAACTAATACTGCCCGTTTGAAAATATTATACCCATGCAAACCTTAAAAATTAATAATAATGACAATCACCATCTAGATCTAGACTCTATATCACAGAGTCAAAATGTTATTACCTTTCCTCTTTCCTGGTTCGTCCTCTTTACAGTAATAAAATAGCTCAAGGCCGGATGTGTTTATCAACACGTCAGCTGACATGCGCAACCGCTATAGAGTAGGTTGGGGCAAATTCGACCGCGGGGCAACTTCGACCGATGAGAATAATACATGCTTCCATTACACAAAGATTGCAAGGCCCCTGTTGACCTTTTATTCACAACGTTAATATCGTTAGTTGGCTGATTTCATACTTAATACAGATTCCTAGTAGTTGCATCATTCTGCCATCTATTTTTAAATGCAAGGGGTTCCCAACACTGACTACCGAAATTGTTTCTGCGTTTGCAGAGAATTTCTCATTTTGTCCGAAATCGATCGTTGAGAAATGAAGTTATCGGACTGCATTTTCGTGTTTGACTTGCCGCTTGACCCAAGGAATGATAGTAATTATAAATTTTATCTTATTATTTCTGATCTGGATACATAAATTGACTAAAATAGGGCATCGTTAAATTTATTTAATTTTATTTTCTGGACCGGGTCGGAATTGCCCTATGTGTTCAAATTCGACCGATAGTTCAGGCCAATTTCGACCACATCTTCGACATGGGTTGAGGCAAATTCGCCCTGTACTGTAGCCTAGATCAAGTATACAATTTTCTTCATTAGGTTTAGACTTATGCACCAGACTTATGCACGGACCGCACAAGAAAAATGAACGTTAGCGAAACATGTAACATAACCCTGTGGTAAAATCTCTTGCATGCAATGCTTTGAACAAGCCAGTTTGTCCCACAAAAAAAAATGGTGGGCAGGAGCTTCAATTTTCACCTAGCTTTTTAAAGTAATATAGGAAAAAGTCGAAGCAGCCTCTAAGTCAGTCATAATTGCCGAATGTCTGAGGCTAGAGAGCTTTTGAAACTGTCGGTAGAGCTTGGACCGAGCATCGGTCGAATTTGCCCCAACCCCTGTCGAAATTGCACCAATCACACATGGGTCACAAAATCTGCGAATGGGCCATAAAATGTAAAGTGTCACTGAAAAGAACATAGTAATCGGAAACTGGAATGGTTCCTTTACACATTGGATGAAGGTTATCTCGCATAAACACCGTCATAGAAGCGTGGAATCGAATACCTTACGAATGAATCGGTCGAAGTTTGCCCAATCTACCCTAGTAGATCTATTTTTATTTATTTTTTGTTAACATAGAGATTAAATTGATCTATCGTGAAGCTTGCACTTAGTGTAGTGGTGAGAACGAAAAGATATAATAAATATTGTTCTACATTGTAGAGTGTCCATAAGAGGAATAACTGTTTTTATCTTTAAAAACGTTTTGATCTGCACACTATCAATTCACTGGCAAATTTCTTGTCTGGCATTAAGGCTAAACTGCTGAGGTTTACATTCCAAATATTTTCATCGAATTACTGCAGGAGTGTCTGGTGCAAGCGGTGTGTAATATATTCATTAAACTATTATGTTTGTCTTCATTTGTAGCACAGCATCATAGATAGGCTAAAGACAAATCATAATGCATTGCATTCACAGTTTCTACATATTAATTATTATCTGGGCTTCCTGCGAATCATTGATCGGGATGAATCGATCAATCGACACATAGAGGTATAAATACACGAACTCTATAACGCTTAACACGAGATCAAGGTGTAGATCTAACTAAATAGAGATGTGTTTCGTCAATGTGAAAATGAACTAAATGATTCCAATGTAAGTTAGTACAGTGGTCTTCGTCTAAGAGCCCAGGCCATCTAAAATTCCGTCTCTGCTGCAAAATGAAATTTTTCCTCTTTAATTTACCTGTCCAAGAACCTGCTCCCAAATTAAAATTCCATCTCTTGGTGTATGAGCGGGACATGCAAGTGCTCATGGTCTAAATTTTGGGATGCTACATATTTACTTATATATCTGTCTTTTTAGTTTTGATATACAATATTTGATTGTATTCAAATTTATATCCACATTTTGATAGGCCTAACTTTTCATAACTCATAAACACTTCATCTGTTCAGTATTATGTTTTATCTATATGATCAGCCTTTGTAAATGTATCCACCATGTTAGGCACAATATAGCCGTCATCGTGCTGATGTGCCGTTAAATTCCAACACAACATAACAACATCAGATTGTCCACTTGAAACGAATGCACAAGACCTGCAGTATAATAGGGAGGAAGTGATAGGGGGAACAGGGAAATGAAGTGGGAGAATGGCCACATGTAGACCGGGCCTTAACTACTTCTTTGTTTGCCAGCACATGGAACAGCGCTTGTGATTGGTTCTGTGTATAATGAGAAATGGTCAGTTGTTTTCCTACTTCAGTTGGTCTGGGTAATTTCAAACACTTGAGTCACTCTTGGCAACTCATGGATTTAGGGATCCATAGGGTAATACAGCCTCATCACGTTTTCATTCAACAATGATATCGTCATGTGGAAACTTCACTAGATGTTTCAATGAAACTGGGCATGAAAGATTAAATTATTACCCAAGAAAGGTCAGGGGGTCAGGTGGATCGCGTAACCTTTCAATCACCTAAGAGCCTATCCATCTAAAAGCTTGCTTTTTTTGTCTCCTGGTGACTGGGCTCTTTGGTGGAGACCAATTTTCATGGATTAATTAGAAATAGTGATAGTAGGTATGTCGGACTGTGTTGATTTCATATGCAATCAATGTAATAATTTAGTGGGATAGAGGAAGTAGCCCTGAAATTAGGGTTAGGGTTATTAGATATAATTCAGATTGTGAACTTAAAAAAAAATAACTTAATGGACTTGTTAGGAATCTTCACAGAGTAAGAAACTCAGCCACATGTAGCAGAAATATCTTTGTGAACAAAGGCTCAAACTGACTTGCTCTTTTCAATTGACAAAGTTAATCAGTTTATTCTCTGGTCCTGTTTGTCATTGTTGTTTGCCCAATAGTGATCCTTGTCATATGAATATTATTCCCAATGCAGTGTGTATGTTCTACACTGTAAATGGAAGAGTAGGATGTCTATGAACAGATAACACACAGTGTTAAATGAACAGAGAAGATTCTGAACGAGTCAATTTTCTAAACATTATTGACACTTCCTTAAAGACAAAGAGTAAGCTTTTGTTGCTTGTTTCTTTCTCTTTCAAACATGAATTCTTTTCCTTCCCATTCACAACACTGTGATCTCTTTCACTTTTAATATAATTTTCGTCACATTTCAATAGAAACATCCAGCCAGTTTTTAATCATTTTTATTATTTTCACCTCCATTGTAGTGTCACAATAAAACAAAACAGGAAATCAGTAAGTAAAATTATTGTAAACAAGGCTCCTTTGAAAAGTGTAGGTTTAAACTTTTTTTTTGGAGGGGGGGAGGGGATGGGGAGGAGGGTATTTTTGCCTTGGTTATTTTGGATTAAATATAGAATCTTAACTTCAGCTCTAGTGGTCTAAGGCTAAATTAAAAGACAGTTTTAAGTCTCAACAGTTGGCTGTCAAATTGATTAATGAATCTCTCATTACAGAGCTCTGTAGGAATTACATAATATTTTTTCTTCAGTTGCTGAAACATATTCCCAAACTAGTTTGAATGTTGCTACCTTAATCTGTTTGGATCATTACATTTATTGAAGTTGACATTTTAATGAAATCTAATATTGATATATTGTATTTATTCTCCTATTTATTACAGAGCTACTGATGTCAACATTTAAATTTAGAAAGCAAAAGATCTCAAATATAATGCCAGTATAACAACAATGGCTGAAAAACGCAAGCTAGATTTGACAGAGGAATGCTTAGTGGATTCAGTGATCAAGGTTTCCAAGACTGACAACATTGACCAAAGTAGCAATGAAACTTCACAATTTGAAGAAAATAGTGCAATTGCAGTTCCTGGTAATGAAGATAAAAACTCCAGTAATAATACAGTGAATGCTGAAATGGATAAATTATCATGTCAGCATAAGGCAAACCCATCACAGCAGATTATTGGTCCTTCAGAGGGAATTACAGATGATGTCAGTGGATCAACACAGAAAGCAAGCTTTGCAAAAGCTGAATCTGCTCACCTGGATCCATTAAGTTATACCAAGGCAGAAGAGTTTACTTCAGAGATCTTCAAAATTCAAGTACACAATCTTCCAAAGTTCGGATTTAACGTAAGTGTTTTTTTTTCACAGAGTTTTTCATAAAGATCACTCTGCATTCAGATCTGCTGAATCCTTTCACTGGTAGTCTGTTGATTGCAGCTTTACTTCTGAGGGAGGATTTCTGTCATTATGCTGAAATCAGACTTGTCTATAATTCTGCAAAGATTACTACATTCTTTGTATATTGTAGGATGAATTTGGAGCAGTATTATGAAGTAAAGGAACAAAAATTAATTTGCCCCAGTCCAGTATCTTTGACCTGTTCTATATACATGTACATGAAACAAAAATCTATGTATCTTTTATATAATATGTATATTTTTCTGTCTATGATGCATTTGTAGTTGCAACATTTCTTCTTGAGTTTCCTTTGTTCTGTTGCATATCTTTGTTCTGTTCAGACATTTTAGTATTTATGGATCTTCATGTGAATGTATAAATAATATAGATATCTCTCATCAAGTGTGAAAGACATTCCCTGATGTGGACAAACCAGAGTTTATTCTTTTTCTTTCACCTTATATATTTACATTCAAATACTTCCAAAGCAAAAGAATTAAGATTAATGAACAGTCATTTTCATTAATTTCCAGCAGAATTTTCATAATAGATAACAGGAACTCTCATAAAGTGGAAGAATGGTTGCATCAGGTAGACAGCTCGTTACTAGTTTTTATTTCAAAAGATATGCATGCATGAAATTGGCTTTTCTTGCCACTGGCGAAAGATGCTGTTATTATTTGCTGACTTCAGAGTGAAGTAACAGAGGTAAACAGGCAATGACAAACAGCATTCATGCCTTTGTCATATGACAAAATTCTGTGCCAGCAATCAGAATATGAAACAGACCAGACTAACCACGGAACTTGCTCACAGTTTTTGAGAAGGAAGAAGACATTATTGCTATCAGAGATCAAGATTCAATGTTCATCTGTGGTAGTAATATGTCCCACAGTCAGGTAAAATGAGAAGAGTATTAAGTTGGGTTTCATTGTGAAAATTAAGTTTTTTCGACATTGGGATTTTTGGAATCAACTGAACGTGAATATCCCACCACAGAAAAGTTGTTACTATATAATTTTCTCATCAAAGCAATAGTGCAATCAGTCCCCTTTCCAGTGAGACCAATAATACTGCACATAAACAATTTGACGTCAAATTTATTTCACCTGGTACACAGCACATAAATAACTTTGTGAGTTTTGTTTTCATCACTTACTATGAATGTTCCCTACTGACTTTATGCTAGACATGTAGGGCAGATGTTTCTATTCATGCCCATATTCTCTTGCAGGATCTAAAAAAGAGGTTAAAGTCCAACCTGCAGCTTAATCCTCACAAGATAAAGAGTGACAAGCACTATGTTGCATATATCTGTTTCAGGTAAGTTGTTAATGGTCTTAAAAAATAGGACATCAGCTCAGTATGCAGTTGTTTGTATCCTTATCTGAAGCAACTTTTTGAAAAAATTTTACTTATTTACCTAGTCTGAAACTTGCCATGCACATGAAAATTACTTGTTCTTGTCAGAGCTTCCATCTGCATTAGATATATACACATTCATAATTCAATACATCATGCATTCACTCGTGTGTAAAATGTTAATACTCCATGATTAATTGTTCAGTTGTCAATCTTAGTGACTAATCCCCTCAGTCTTCATCAGTCTCACTTTTACTTTCTGTTTTCTTTCCGAGCCCTTTTCTGAGAATTTTAGATGTGAGATGACCATTCCTGATGCATCTGAGTCTATAACAGTACCTTGCTTAAACTTGTTTCTAACCAGGCAGCTCAAAAGAGTCAGTTGTCAAATGCCTGAATAACTGTGTCTGCCTTGAAGAACTAGATCATTCAACTCTCTTCAAGAGGTATTGTAGTACAGTTTATAGACATGCAATAACCATTTTAGCATGTATTAACTCTTTGCATTGTCATTTGTCCTTTCTAGAAATGAAACTGACAGAGATGAAGCATTGCAGAAAATCAATGGACATGTATGGAAGGGAAAGACACTGCATGCAAAAGTAAGATATGATGCAGTCTTTTGTCACAGGATCATACACCTGCTCTTCACATAGCCATCTGAGACTAGAATAGATTGTTCCTTTCAAAGGCGTGAATTTACACATTATTCTATCTGCATCTCAAAAAAAACAAGCCTTTTGCAAAGTTTCCCATTTCGTGCAAATGGTGTATTTACTGTTTGCATTTGCTTTTCATCTGTAGATAATTTTGATAATTATAATCTAGTAAATATACATATGTATACCTTGTCACTGGGATTAATGAAATTCAATTTTGATTTTTTGAGTTATAGTCTGTGCTGTATACACCACAATGTACCTGCTACTTTGGTCATCTACACTTTATTACGCAGTGCAGGTTTATGGAATCAGTGTTAATGGCAAGAAAAATGTTTGGGACTCAGTGGTGAGGAGGAAATTCTTATTCTTCTGTATAGTCCCACAGTTGTTCTTTATATATTATATGGATATCTGTTGCCAGTGATAATATCATATTCAATGCTTCTCTTAAAGTACTTTGGTGGACATGCCAAGTTGTCTTTTCTTTCCCCTGACAACACTGTGTTTGTTTTGCTCTCTAAATAACAGATTGCTGCTCCAGTAGCAGATCCATTCTTGCAGAAAAGACAGACTGAAAAAGGTAATGAAATCAGATAATGTATGATTTCTCGGGGAATATACTTTTGCAATTTGGAGTGCATACCATATGGATTTGAAGACTCAGTCACATGCGTCTGTCATTGTTTCCTGCTTGATCTTTATGTAGAAAGTGTCATTAGTGGACAGTGCTGATAGACACATCTATTCTCTCTGTCGGTGTCAGTCATGGTCAAATGCCTGGTTTTCCATCGAAATTTTTTCCTGCCCATTCAGTGATATTATCAGCCAGTTCTCCCTCAGTGTTCTTCTTCTACAATGGGGATTGTTTTTGACTGGCCTTGTTATGTCCCTTTGCCAGGCACAAGGGTGTTGAACAAGCAGAATAGAGAGGGAATAATGACTTTTACACTCTTTGTTTGAAATGCACATTATAGAAATTTACACAAAAATTTATTGTATAAGGAAACTGTTTT
>JBCEWB010658956.1:0-17519 GCA_039654565.1 Peronia peronii
AGATAGATAGATAGATAGATAGATAGATAGATAGATAGATAGAGAGAGAGAGAGAGAGAGAGAGAGAGAGAGAGAGAACGAAAGACTAGTTAAACAGGAATGAGAAAGAGACAACTGAGAAAGAGAAGTGGAGAAACCACAAGCCAAAAGAAGAAATACTGACAAATGGACAAACCAACACGCAGGCAAACACACACAGCACTACATATTAGATCTAGAACATCAGGAGACTTATATGCATATCTAAACGTCAACAGGATCGGCACAAAATTATTCTGTCCCTGCCGACGCAAGGTCAGTGTGACTGGTGGAGATCGTATCGAGGGTGAAAATTAATCACGCCCAGCTGACTATAGATCTCTGTAAAGTACTTTGACAAAATACCCTATTCATCACAGTTTAATTCATCAATCCACATATTCAAATTCAACTATCCGACCACAACATCAAAAGACATCTTACTGCCTCATCATTTCATTCTCTAAAAATTGCATTTCATACGTAATATATTAAAAGAAAAAAGACCAGATAGAAAAACTTGTGCACCATTCTGACCGTCAGTCAAATGACTTCCCCTTGCCGGGTACAAAAGGTATAACACATTGTATAAGCATTACGAAGAAGGGAAGAAAAAAAATCGCTCGTTCTCTTGTTATATGAAACACAAGTAACAAAAAATTCTGAAAATTTCACCATATCATGAAAATGTTCTTTTCTCATTCTGGTAATTTCTGTTTCTCATAACTTTTTGTCTTCCTCACGCTCGTTTTTGCCTGACATGTTTCAAACAACAGAAGCAGAAGAGATTACTAACACTGCTTGTCTTTGTCTCTTGTACTGGACACGGGGAAGTAGCTTAACTAGTTGAATTTTTTTTTTTTTTTTCAATGACTTCTTGATTTTCTCGAAACAAAACTTTTCATGAAAGGGGTGTTTTGACATATTACGTTAACCCTCCGACCAGCGGTCAACCAGGGCGATGTGTCTGTCCATGTGTACGTGTGTGTGTGTGTGTCCGTGTACTTGAGTATGCTAATAGGCTAATGGGCCGCCGTGAACGCAAGCGGCAACAGGAGAGGACCGGCAAAGAACAAACACACAGGGAGGGCCGGGCGCTATCGAGTCAAGGGAAAACTAATTACGGTGATTACTTGACGGAAAGAGAAAAGAAAAGAAAGGGGGGGGGGGGGGGGGGGAGGTCGTAAACACCAGTTACTTTTGTAAAAATCTAAAACATTCCAAATTAACTTTCGATTGTAACTTCCTTCCTCGCGCCGTATGGTCTGAGGGTAAACTGGTTCTTGGAAAGCTTCATTACTGACCCCCATTCTCTATCTTGCCCTTCGGTCCGAAACATGTACGTGACATAAAGCATTATACAGCTGTACACACGTTTTTCTCCTCATCTCCCCCAGCATGAGGTGACGAAGGGGGAATACGTGGGGAAAGGGGATCGAATAAACCCCAATAACGAAAGAAAAGACGCAACAGATCCCCCCCCCCCTCCCAACACACACACATCCACAGACACAAATCAAACGGCCAAACAAGAAAACATAATTTTCGGTCACGGGTGAGAAGACAGAGATCAGATCATAGCTCGGGGTATCGTGAACGTAATTAGCCAGCCATACCACAATCACGGAGCTGCCCACACCATACCCATGTAACCCGTAACTGCCACAAAACAGTGACGGTATCGCCCGCCGGCCACCAGCCCCTAGTCAAACAGTGTGGTAAACTATGCGCTAGAGCTTAACAGTGCTCGAGCGGCTTCGCCAGCTCCCAATAAGCGCTCGGAAATCCACACAAACCGTGTGCGTAGAGATCTTCTCACCCCCAGGGACTGAGACCCCCGGCCCCCTCCCCCTTCATTCCCCCCAGTCTGTGGTGTGGACTTACACAAACGGGCCGATTGTCTTGCAGGGGAAATTGAGCCGGCTCTCGGTGTATCCTCTGGGGTTTTGGCGAGCCCCGGCTGCAAAGACAGCTTAAGCCAATTGTCCACCTCAAAACGACTTTTTTGAGTGCTCGGTTAACGGGAGGGATACGGG
This sequence comes from Peronia peronii, assembly GCA_039654565.1. NCBI lineage: Eukaryota > Metazoa > Mollusca > Gastropoda > Systellommatophora > Onchidiidae > Peronia > Peronia peronii. The sequence continues at coordinate 2,055 of JBCEWB010658956.1, forward strand.
CCTGACACCTAACCGACGGTAATTAGATTTCCTGCCCGGCCCACGACCAGCCAGCAAAGCGAGTACTTCACTGTGCTGCGCCTGACCATTACCTCTGGGTTATAACGTCTTTGCTTATATAAAATAATTATGCTGATCATCTGTTGTTGCAAAGATACTGCTGTTTGCAAGTTGGGTCATTTTACATAAACAGATCTTCAAAACGTTTAATCTTATTTGTTTGTTTGTGTTGGGATTTTACGGCACATTAGCACGTATACTGACATAATGGGCCTAGCACGGTAAAATATGTTTACAAGTGTAAAGGTATATCAAAGGAGATATGTGTGTATAAATTGGAGGGGAAAAAATTGTACAGAGAAACTACCACAAAAGGAATACATATACAATTATGTGTAAATATGCGCTGTGTCGTGTGTCAGTCGTATGTTCACAACTTTCTCAAAGCACGTTGATGTTGATGATTTTAAATTTTGGAATAGATGTCTGTCTGGCGTAAGAAGTTCAGGGAGGTAATACGATGAACTAGAAGGACACATCATCACCATGTCGATTTGCATAATTCGTATGCTGAGACAAGGGCATACGTGGGCGCCCAATTATACTGGAATCCCTTTGTCTATTCCCGGTTTTGGTCCCACCTAGGTTTGGATATCTGGGCATCCAGTTCCCTAAGCTGGAAGATGTGACATCTAGCCTTCTGGGATTTGGTGAAAGGACCGGAAATCCCCTGTGCATCTCTTTCAAGAATGTGTTGCAAAATCCTTTCCGCACCGGCGGCTGTCCAAGCAAAATTTCACATCAACAAAATTCCTACCCACATTTCCTAGAGACACACAATGGCGAGGAAAATCCGAGGATTTAATTGAAAAAAAAAGGAGGGGGGGGGGAGGAAAGAGAGAGAAATTAAGCACATAAGCCTACCTTCCGGGTCTTTGAAATACAATCTCTCTGAGGAGGTTTTTACCCATAGAATTCCACAAGATGTGGCCAGCCCAGCTTTGTCTCCGCCAATGTGGAAACGTTTCGTTTCTAAAATTAACAACCTGTGTTTTAAATTATGGCCAGAAAACTCAGAACAAAGCAATGTCCTCTGTCTGATGTTATTTATGTACGAAATTACGGGCAAAGTCCGTTCTGCTGTTACAAATACCGGTGTTGATACTGCCGTTGGCATCAACAACAACAGCAATAATAATAATAATACCATACAAACATGCATACTAATAGACAGACACCCAAACAGACAGACTAGAGACAGATAGACAGACATATAGACAGTTAGACAGACACACACTGAGAAAGAGACAGACTGGAAACAGAGAAACAGACAGATACAGACAGATCAAAAACAGACAGACAGATGAGCAAGAGAGGAAGAGAGAGGATAACTGAGGGTCCGCTGATGCTCGACAAGGTCAGTGGCCTCTCGTAGCTATTAATGAGATCCGACACTTAGCAAAGTTCTTATCAGGTATCATGGCTGCCAAGTAAATCGACATGATATTTAGATGTTTAACATCAGCTTGAGAAAGATATCGGGAGCAACATCCACTAGCAGTGCTGTGTGTCCTTCACCCACGCTTTGGTCACAAATAGAAAAACTCCATTATAATTGTGTTCTCTGCTCGCCCTGCTTTTTCTACCACAAGGTACCTGGCCTCCTCTCCCCTCCCATAATAGTTTGTCATCGACACTTCATATTCCCCTCCTCGGCCTTCCATTATCCCTCCTTTCCATCATAATCTTGTCCCCGTCATTTCACATCCATTTCCTCTCTTTCACCCTTCTTCTCTCCCCTGCCACCCTTTATTCCCACCCCCCACTCCAACCCCCATTCCCTCCAAACCACAGACACACGGCATTTGGTCCACGTCTTGTATCCTCTTCATCCACTTGTTACGTCAACATTCCGCGCCCATAGAGAAAAAAAAAACTGAAACCTTTTCTATTCCCTGACACACACACATACACACACACGCACGCGCACACACACACACACATACACACACACACGCTGAGATTCCATATGTACGTGCGATTGGGATTGTAGAGGAGGGGGGGGGGGAGGGAGTGAGAAAAACACTCCAACTAATCTCTCTGTTTCTACTGTTTTCATTTTCTCTCTCTCTCTCGGTTTTCATCCTCTCCTTCTCTCTCTCCATTCTGTTTTCACTCCCCCCACCCCCCACGACCACAGGTTGGGATGAGAGTCACATGATCTCTCTGGGAACCTCCAGCACGTGATGATGGAATCCGTTGCTTCTCTCATTAGAGATATCGCCAGTGTTGGTAACACCTCTCTCCTTTTTTTTTCTTATCGTTCGTATTTTCTTTCCTCCTCCTATATCCTCCTCCCCCCTCCCCCCACTCCACTCTCATCTTCCCAACCACCGCTAGGTCATCCCCTGGCTACAGACACAAATACACAAACGTGCCCCAGCGCTAAATTTTCCACCCTGTTCTGTTCTTTGTCACAGCAAATCTGCTCATTGTTATCATCATCGATCATCATCATCATCATCATTATTTATAGAGTGTCTTTTAACACACACACACACGCAAAGACCGTCCACCGGTACTGGGTATTTAATAAATGAAAAAAATACACATAAATGGACAAGTGCATTAATAAATGGGGATCGAAAATGAAAAAACAGAAAGTAAATAAATAAGTAAAAAGAGAAAGAATAAAAAATAGAAATAAATAAATAAATACATAAATAAATAAATATAAAGAAAAAATAAAAAAATAAAAACTTCCGAATTTTCGAACCAAATTTTGGTTCTTCTTCAGGGAGCGCAAAGAGAAAAATCATCATCACCACCACCATCATCATCATCACCGTTTAAAAGAAATGTCTTCAAATTTAAGACATTCATTGCCAAAGGACAACTAATTTAATACATTAAAACAAATAATAACAACTGAACACACTGACGGAAGTGGCCAAATTTTCCACCCCTTTTGGTCCTTCATGGGAACACCCTCTCACCTCATTACATCTTATACAAATGTCTTAAAATATAAGGACGATCTACCGGCAACTAACTCAACACCCTAAAAGAAACCACCAATAACGATCCGTAGAACTCAATATATTGAAAAAAATGAATCAACTGATATTACTGGCTAAATTTTCCAACCCTGTTGGTTCTTCTTCTGGGCAACTTGAATCATCATCATCACTACCTTCATTTTACAAAATATAACACGACTGTCCAACCGGCAATTAATCAAACAATTAAAAAAAAAGCAAATAACATATACAAAGAACTTAGATCTAATATTGATGTTAATCCTCTGCCAAATTTTCAAGCCCGCTGGGCTCTTCGTCGGGGCAACAATAAAAACATATAAAATGTAAATAGGGTATTGTTATACACGACAGAAATGTTAATTTAATGATTTGTTCGTTGTATAGGAGAGACTTTTCAAAGTTGTTTAAAAAGGAAATAAAAAGTAAATTTTTAGAGCAGTTAGATCATCATTACCTTCATCATCATCACCATAAACCACAACCACAACAACAACAACAACCTACAGAAACATTTCTAAAACTTCATCTTTGTCCTGCACTGGGCTTGTTTTGCCCTCCCGCTCTCAACTCTCGCCAGAGTCAGAGGACTCCAGGCGAAAAGTCCTAGAACAGCTCAGCGGGCCTTTGTCTTCACCACGCCACGGCTGAGAGAGAGGCTGCTCTGAAGAGGCTGGGATGGCGTAGATTTACGCTGATAATTTGAGTTCGTTGTCTGAGCTTTTGTTGGCGCATGTACTTCATTACTTCATTTCACCCTTTTCAAAGTACGCCCGACAGCCATTTTAAGTGCATTATTGGTCTTGTGTTGTGTTGTTTTGTCTCTCCTTCAATAATCAATTTTAAGCATTTATTGTGTGTGTCAGAAAGGGGGGGGGGGGGAGGGGGGGGGGACGAGGACCCCCCCCCCCCCCCCACCCCCCTCCCAAAAAAAACTACCTAGAACAAAAGAATGAATGTACGAGTGCGGGAAAAGGGCGGGATGGGAAGTAGAAGACAGGGCTAGAATTACTGTCTGGATGAAAGCGGATGATGTGACTTCGCTTTTCATTTAGAAGAGAATATTATGGCCATGCATACAAATAAGAAGCTGACTGATTTCAAACATCCGTGAAGCGATGGCTGCTACAACTTTGGAAATGGTAGGGACAAGAACGGCTTGAACCAACATTTCACGTATAAGACAATGTTATTGCAATGCAATAAGAAATAGAGACACACTATTATTCTTAGACTTCTGAACTGTCACAACAACGTAAAAATGTGATTTCACATCTCATTCATAAAATAATGGATGGATGGATGCAATCTGATGTATGAGCTGATACCATTAGACCTACAACACTGTCCATAATTTGGAAACAAAGTTACATAGACAGGCAATGCAATTCCATTTCGTATTTGTGAAAGGACTGATGACACGCCCACATAACCACCACTGTCTGGACTTTGGGGGTGCCAGATCAGAAAAGAAGATCTCACTGTGGATATTTGTGCAGGAAAACCATATCATCTCAATCCAAGAACTGAATGTGTTCAGGAAAATCATTAACAACGACCGGTAATTCTTTTCAAAAAAGACAATGAATGTTCACTTAAAAGTTAAGGAAGGAAAGGAAAAAGAGTGCGGATAAAATCCAAATGCCCTATTAAGTAAGGAGAGGGTTCAAGTCCTTATGTCACTGAAAGACACGAGTGGCGGTTCATTTTGGTTTTGTTTGTTTTTAAAATGAGGAGGACGAGGTGGGAGAGGTGTCGTTTTAAATTATGACTGCTCTAATCTACATTCATAGACTGACCACTTGTTCACACAGCTGGAGATGCAGCAAAAATGTTTGGACAGTCACGACAAAATCTGTAAGGAGCGGCACGCGTGCTGAGCTCATAAGAACATTAAATTCTTCCTTTTTCGCCTCAGTTTCCCCATGTCAGTTTTACACTCCTCTGTGCACATAAACAGATAGTCCTACAGACACGTTCTCTGACCGCTCCCCCGCCATATTCTGCATGTCACTACAGGTCTTGTCCGAACAAGCATCCCTACTGACCATGATCTAACCAATCTACAAAGTCACAAAGAGAGGACAGGACCACAAGGAGAAGATTGAACCACTAAGACATCATCGCAATTTGCAACCAGCGCTTTCATCTACAGTGCCATCAAACTTAATGGCTGGTCGCTGATCCCGCCACACCGCACCTCTCCCCTCTTCTCTCCTCGTTCCTGCCTATCAAAGCCAAAAGAGCCTGCGGGCAGACCAAGAGATACACAAATATATTTATGTCCAACTCAATCATTTGATGGTCATCACCTCTTGGTCATTTTCCCCTCTCTCGGCCGGACAGCAGTTGCGCTCTGATTTACGATGTCTGACCAGTGGTCAGTTTTAGTGACTTCACTCCTGGTTTTGTGGCCAGTTTAACTGTGGGCTTATGAGCTCCTCCTTGCAGCGAACAGCATTTTTCTCTCCGCAGATACCTCCTAGGGGTCCAGGCGGTGATAGAGCGCACCATCCGCTCGTAGCTGCCTGCTCATCTATCATGAAAAACTCGCTCATATCAATCTTGTTACATAAAAGTCAGGATCATGTCTCCCGCTTTATTCCATGGCATAATCTCAGCTATCGCAGTACCGCAAACCTTTTAACCCCGAAGTGTAACAAACCGATCTACTAGAACAACAGCCCGATATTTGTGGCTTTCCTGAAATGATCTCAATCATTGAGTACCATCTCCTGGGCAAAAACTGTTACTTTCCAAAAAAAGAAACACACTAGTCTTAAGATCATACCTCTGTCGCTTTTCCCACCAACTGTAGGGTTAAAACATTTCGGAACATACTTACAAACTAGTCAATAATATATATTTTTTTTAATAAATAAAAGAGACACAACAGAAATATGATCCCAACACGTTATCATGAAAGTCGTGAACACTGACCGCTCTTACATACAGATCTTGCTGGGATCACAGACAGCTCAGAGTTTCTCACCCCAACTCCTTGGCTCTGGGCAAGCAGAACGTTCATATCTGGCCAAACCATAATGACATGGCCATAAAAGGCCAAGAACAAACGTGCAAGAACAGAACTGAAGAAACAGTTAAAATCAGGTAAAATATATGGGACTCTGATAAAACCAAACTGTAGAGAGAAAACTGTGAAATCTGTATTATAAGCACATCCAAGAGATTGCCATCCGCAGGTGACTCAAAGGCAAAATGTGAGCTTAACGCAGCTGATGCACAGTGGGAATTATTTGGGCTCAACTGAGTAATTCCTGTAGTTTAATATGAATCTTTAAGACGTTAAGGTGCCTGACAACTACTTTGAGAAAAATTCCAAGTTGTCTCTACATTTATTGACAACTTTCAACATACCCGTGACATCTCCAGTCTGCCACATCAGTCTATATGCATTGTGGAGAACCTGAGTCATCAATGCCTTGCCGGCAGGGGACTGAACAATAATGACGACAACTTTACCCTCGATTTCCTCCAGCGCTAGCTGTATGACTGGTCTATGGTGTACTGACAGTCACAACCGTATCAAGCGGTGTAGAGAAAACAATTCCTTCTCTTCATATTACATCATCGAACCAGTTTACTGAGTCGTGGACAAAAGACTATTGCTTTCTGTCGACCCTCTGACGCCGGGCATTACTCGCTGAACGGCGATCACAGCCACGGGCCAATGCAACAACAACAATAACCTGTCGCTTGTCCAACAGTACCAATACAAGCAACAGCAAAACAAGCCCATTATACTGGGATAATAAGTGTCGAGGCGAGACAGCCGTCCACAGGTGGCTCAAAGGCGAAATGAAAACGTAACGTAACTGTCGAAACGGGAACAATGGAGTGAAAGGGAACTTACAGTAAACTTGCCAGGAGGCATCTGATTCTGACAAGGGAAGAGAGGGGGAGACTAATTCCCTCCTCTCTTTTTGAAGGCGGATTATTAATGGTCTTGGGATATCAATGTTCAAAGCACAGGGAAATCTGGAATCTTCTCTGGAGCCTCGGAGGGGGTAAAAAAAAAGCGTGCTGTTTTTGCAGATTTATGAGCGTTTGGACAACTTATATTCTGTCAGGAAAGGTGGACGAGAAGACTGGGGGGAAAAAAAATTCCTAAATTCAAAAAGACAAAATTTTCGAGACGAACGAGTCATGTGGGAGGGGTTGGGCAAAAAAAAAAAGACAAAAAAGAATTGGGCGACGAAACTGCCATCTCTGCCAATGAAATTCCCTGGTGCCCCACTATGACCTACTTTGTAGGGCCAGGTGCTGGCCTTGCCCGCCACCTTCTGTCAGTGACATCCCCAGAGATCTGACAGCCTGTCACTGCCGTGTTGTCTTCATCTGTCAGTTCCTGCCATCTTCTACTGGTGTGATTGCCAGGAGCTTGTCAGTTCTGTCGTTTCCTTTTGAAGACCGGAAAAAGAGAACCAACCTTTTTTGTAGTTGTTCACTTGACGCAATGTCAGAACCACACACTTACTCCATAGACGAGAAAGGCAATTAGAGAAGACATAGATGGAAGGAGATATGGAAAGGAATGAACCGGTTATCAGGGGGAAGGTGGAGATGCACAAAAAAACAGATCGAATAGCAGTCGTGTATATAGAGGCAGAACTCTACGAGGTGGATTAAGCTCAAATACACCTTCATGCCCGGCAGAAACGTTGAATAGTCACGATGTCTATGACGATATCTAATCGTGTACAAGAAATGTGAGTTCAGGTCCTAAGACAATATTTAAGACGAGAACTAACTTACTAAGCTGCCAAGCACGTAGAGAGGAGGTCAAATACAACAATAAGCGAGTGATGGGAAAATTCAGGAATTAAGACTCTGTCGGATTACTTTGTATAACCTTTTTGATTTCTAATCAAACTAGATTTTCAAAAGAAAAAAAAATGATGCGTCATTTCCGATAAATGGCTGTGTAATGATCTCAAAAATGTACAGAATTTACCGCCTCTGGAAAGGGAATAAATAAATCAAGACAGACTAGATGAAAAAAAATGAGATGCCTATGACCTTTCGATATCACCTCTTTCAGCGCCATCAGTAACATAGACTGGTACAGGCAAACAGACAGACACAGACAAACAGATAGGCAGACAGACATATAGGCATGGAGACAGACAGACAGATTGAAGGCGTGAAGAGAGATAGTTCGACAGACAGACAGATAGGCAGACAGACAGACAGATATCCGCGCCCACTTTGCGTACTTGCACACAAACGAGCTTTTGTCTGGAGCGGGTTGATGGTTATCTCCAGTGTTTGTAACTCCCCGCTGACCTTTGCGATAGCCCGGCTGACACGGGAGGGGTCACAAAGTATCCTCCCTTAAGCACGCGCCTCCACGCCGCACGTGGAGCTACTGGACTACACTGGCAAATGGGAACAGTTTAACAGGAGAAAAGAGAGAGAAACTTCTTTTGCAAACACCAATGCAAGCAAGGGGTTAATGAAGAACAGAAGAAATTACCTGGGACATTCCGCTGAAATGAACAAGGTAACGGCTCTGAAAAATATCTTAAATTAAATTATACATTAAAGGCAGTTACAGTCAACCTGACCTCTCTTTCATCCTCCCCTCTCCCTCATCCTTGAACATCCCTCTATGGCGAGTTGGTTATCAATAAGTACATTGAACCATCACGTGTATGATGGATGGATGGATGGATGGATGGATGGATGGATGGATGGATGGATGGATGGATGGATGGATGGATGGATGGATGGACCGGACGGAGGGACGGGCAGATGGACGGACGGACGGACGGGTGAGTAGATGGATGGATGGATGGGTGGATGGATGGACGGATAGGCAGATGGACGGAAGAATGGATGGGCAGATGGGTGGGTGGACGGATGGATGGATGGATGGATGGATGGATGGACGGACGGACATCCTATGGACGTATAGACAGCCAGACAGACAGATGGATGAATGGATGGAGAGATATGGAGAGAAAGACAAAAAGATATAAATTTCTCAGCCCGAATATATTGAGAAGAGGCAGCAACACATTATTGCTAACTGCAGACAAGAGCGGGAAAACAATGGCGAGAAAAGGGAGGATGATGGGTCGAGATAACGGAGGAACAGCTCACCCTCAGAAGTTACCTGCCAATATTGTTTTTTTCCTTACCACCAAGTTAGTCAGCGCTCAGCGACAGGACGCTCAGACTCAGTTCAATAGGTGTGCCTCTTGAAGAAAAGCAACAACACAGAACCTGACCCGTGTCATTTCGAGGTACAGTTACTAATTAGGGTTATAATTAGATCAGTTAAAAGTTCCAAACAATGAGATGGACAAATAGACAGACAGGCAGGCAGGTGTACAGACAGACCCACCAACCAACTTACCTATCCATCGAAAAAACTGAGAAATCCATCCATCCATCGATCCACCCATCCGTCCGTTCGCCCGTCTTCCATCCATCCACCATCCATCTATCCATCCCACCCACCTACCCATCTATCCATCCACCCATCTCTCCATCCACCCATCCACCCATCATCCGTCCGTCCGTCCGTCCATCCATCCATCCATCCGTCTATCCATCCATCCATCCATCCATCCATCCATCCATCCATCCATCCATCCATCCATCCATTAAACAACGTATCTATCTTTCCCTCCGTCCGTCATGCCCATATCTGTCTGTCTAAGACAAACTCATCAAAGACCACCCTAAAGAACCACAACTCGAATGCCTTTTTCGATAGGAGGATGGCCTCTCCTTATCCTCCCCTCCCCTCCCCACACATACCCCCATGCACACACATACACACACTATCTGTCTACCTCCCAGGTTAATTTGCTCTTCTCTCTGTTCCCTTATTTTTCTCTATCCTTTGTCCATTCACAGTTTTTCTTCATCCCGATCTTCTCTTTTCTTCCTACCATCCTCCATTGCTCTCTTATCAAACCGAAAGAACCCAGCGCTAAGTACAGGTCTTTGTAGCGCCCCTTTGAACACAGTTCTCTTCTCGGCCCTAACTCGCTTATCGTTCTTGTTGTTAGCTGTTGCCTCCTTTTGTACCGCATTCTTTTTTCTTCCTGTTTTTCCATCTACATGTATATAATCAGGATTCATTTTAACCCTTACACCGTTAATTCCATAACAACCAGCAGTCTGACAATTTTAATTAACCCTTTTGTTTTTAAACATCAGTTTACAGCTGTGTTTTCTTTGCGATGAAAGACGCCGCGGTTGCAACAGCTGATTCCACCTTTGGCCACAGTGACTGGATGTCAAAAGAGGAAAATAAATTCACCGGCTCTTCTGAGACCCTTAGAATTAAAAGGGTTAAACGGCTTCCCCATTCCTCGAATATCTACTTCATTTACCTCGAGGCTGCCTTTAACCGCACTAATTACTCCAATTACAGAGATATACTATACTACTAATTATCTCCAGTAAGTCCAAATGTTTTCGGCGCCGACTTTCAATTTCCTTTTTACGGCCGCTGAGCTTTGATTGAGGATTCACGGATGTATTTGCTCTCTGCCATCCTTCTCCCTGTGAGGAACGTCATTCTTTCAAAAAGGCCATTCTTTATAGCCCCCCCCCCCCCTACACACACACACTTCCACTCCCACATCCTAGAATCGCTTGCTAATTATACCACTCTATCCATAGCTGTTTCTTCAAAAAACGATAAATTATCTTTCATACCTATCACCCCCCCCCCCCCATCCCAACCCTTACCAATTCTTGAACTGATTATATCCATAATTATGTTTGCCACTCATACTCCTGCTCTCTCCCATAGCTTTACCTTTTCGTCCCATTTTCTGGTACTCGTTATACTCATAGATACGTCACTACTGGGTCAGAGACTTTAGGCTATAACGGCAGAAAGAGCTGACTATTTGTCTCTAATGATGATCGTAATTTGTATGCTTTTTGTCAATCACCCTTTCCTTTGACTTCCTCCATCCGTCCTCCCATCCCCATCATCAGACGGCGTCTCGCCCATGTCGATCATCCTCTCCTTCTTTCTCTCGTTGGAAATACAGATGAGCATTGGAATAATGAATGGTGATATGTAATCAGATACAAGTTTTGAGAAAATTGAGCTTTCTGATTACAGATCTTTTCACTATGTTTCACTGAGGATGAAATAAGACTTCTGGACGTATTTTTCGTTGCAGGCCAGTTTTAATTCTTTTTGCAGGATAACGAAGAAAGTTCGTTGTAAATGACAGGGAAATAACATTTTCTTTTTCAATCGACTTTAGATGTAGTACCTTAAAAATGCATTCAAGACTGTGACAAAAGGCTGTGACCTTTTGTTCGTTGTCTACATCATCACATTCAACACTTTTTAAATTGATATTTTCCTTTCTGTCCCTCGCAGGACGTTTTTGTTTGATTTATTTTTTTATTTTTTTTTTCAGTCTTTTATCAAACTGTGAACATTATGAGTCACGATAGAAAGAAAACAAACTGCATAATCTCTTTCAAGTGTTGAAGGTGACGATGTAAACAATGGATAAAGGATCACGATCCTACTCTGTCACAGTTTCATTTCCACTTCTGAGAAAGTCTTGCCGAGTCCCACCAGATATAACCTTATACATCAGCGCAATACCCTTCACTCCTTCCCTATTAAACACCTACGCCCTCACGTACGAGCAAAACACACCTCCTTTCCTATTTCCACGTCCCTCTTCCTTCTGATATCTTACTCTGATATAAAATACGTTGGATGATAATTCCGTCTAAATTAAGAATATGGGTTACGCAATTTATCTTACGTCCATCTCTCACTCCCGCATAAACATCTTTCGCCCTTTCCCATTTTCACATTCACAAGACCTAGACAACTATTTACACCAATCAAGACTGCCATTCACAACAAGCTAGATATCAGATATATAAATGCGCGGACAATGTTTCCATGCAAAACGGCTAAGAGATGTTCCAATTATCTTATCATCGCGCGCACATCAACTCACTCACGCCTCTCTTGTCTATCACATCTCCCTCCATTTGTTAATCTGTGGACGACGGTCGCGACTGAGCATGCAGATATATCATTCATAATCTGTCTCATCGCTCAAAGATAACCCTGACCCTCCTGTAACTTCAGATTTCACCTTTAATCCCCATAGGTGATAATACTATCCACCTATCTGCTTACCTGCCTACTTGTTTGTCTATCTGTCTGTCTGCCTGCCGATCTGTCTGTCAGTTTATCCGCCTGTCTGTCTGTCTGGTCTACCTGGCTGCCCGTCTGTTTGTCTGTCTGTCTCACTCTCTGTAGCCCCCGAAAGCTTCTTTCTCTATACCCAGAGTTCCCAAACTATCTTCTACCATATGTACATACTCATCAAGGGACCACCAATCTAATCTACTCTTTTCTGAGCGTGCACTCACACGTCGAAGCATGCAATACCTTTTACTCTGATAATTAGCAGATACAACCCAGCCGGTCCTTTCCTCCCCTCCCTTCACCCATCCCGTCACACAGAATCCTTATCATGTACCTTGCTAGCCTTATCTATCTTACTCACTTTGCATGCAACTCCTTCATTACCCCCCGCCCCCTTCCCTTTCTCTTTTTCTCTGTCTGTTTGTATGCTACTCATGAACTCTCTTTCTCCTTTCTCTCTCTTTTTTTTTTTTTTCAAAGCCTCCCCATCCACCCGTCTATGTGTGTGTTTGTGTGTCTCTCTCTTTCGCTGAAACTTTATCCTCCTTTATTCTTCTTTTTTAAAGATCATCCGTCTCTCTCTTTCTTTCTCTCTATGTTTCTCCATAACTTTTCCTCACTTTTTTTTCTGTTTTGAAGCCCACCCCTTTCGTTCCTTTCTCTTTCTTTCGTTCTCTCCGTATATTTTTCAGTAACTCTCTTTCTATATACTTTTTTCTACAATTCTCTCTCTCTCTCCTGTACTTTCAAAACTTCCAAACTTTCTCGACAGACCCCCAGTCTCAGTGACGGATGCCGATCTGATGTATCGTGTATACTGTGGCGAGGTGCAGCAGCAAGACAGGAGAGATAGCGGCCTCTGATAGCCTAATGAGCTCAGCGATAACGTCCAAATATCCCCTCTCTCTGCTCACGCCACATCCAACGACTCACTCACCCAACTCTCACTACTTGCACGTTGCCCGCTGACTGATGAAGCTAAGGCAGGGGTGTCCAAACTTTTTGAGATGAGGGCCAAGATTTTACAAGGTGAAAATATATGGGGCCAAACATTCAGCTTGACATTCTCTTTAAACCATAAACATTAAAATAATCAATGAAAATTAACTACAGTGTATTCTGAAATTTGTATTGAAAATTATATCCAAGAATAACTTGCCTGCACTAATGTGAAGGACGATACTGAGATCTCGACTGTAATATACAGATCAAGATCTAGACCTTCTGAAAAAAAAAAAAAATCCATGTCTGAATTGACGAGGCTGCAGGCCAGATTTTGGACCTGCCTGAGCTAAGGAAATCCTCAGACACCAGGGGCTCTCGAAGTTGGCAAGATTATTCTTCCTGGGCAGCTCCCTTTTTTTCCATAGGGGTTTGTTTTTCATTCCCCTTACTAGCCCAATTCCTTCTCTTTACCAGACACAAAGGTTGTCGGATAAAAAATTCACAGACCAGATGTGAAAAAAATCACTTTTTAATTCTGAAAAATCTCTGGCGAAAAGAAAATTATCGCAATTATTTTGTCAAAATTTTCTGTGAAGAGTATTCCAAATTAAAAGAAGAAACGTGCTTTTTTCTCTTTTTATTACAATATTTTTCCAACAGCCCTTCTGTCTGTCTCTGATCTCCTGTCCCTCTCTCTCTCTCTCTCTCATCCCCCCCCCCCCCTCTTTAATAGCAACTCCTTTCTTCCGGTACAAGCTGACATAAAAGTCAGCCTCTCCATTCAAAGATATAACAAAGACGTCTCAGACATATAAGACTCTCAAAACTGGCGAAATCGCTGTTTCTTTCTCAGTAGTTACCCAGTATTGTGAATTTGCAGCACCCACTCTTGTGCACAATAAACTTCTCAATCTTCAAACACGACGAACAATATCAAATACGCAAAAATTTACTTTTATCTTGAAGGGACAGGAAGCTCCATCGGAGATTTGCCACGTAGAAGATTTAAAACACAAAGATCGAGAACCGCTGGTTTTCACATGGAATGTAGTAGGGTTACAGTGACCTTAGCGTCATACTGTAAGTGTTTTAACTTCACAGTTCCTAGCATAATCAAGAGTAAAGCGCACACATTACAGCCAGCAAATAAATGTATGATGCACTAATACGAACGAAATGCCTGTGTGTGGCTCACTAGGCAAGATCTGAAACAGAAGGCCTAATTTTTATAGTATGCGTGTAAAGTAATAATAATACTGTTGTTATGAATATTATTAACATGTAATACGCAAGACAAATGTGTAATCAAGACCAGTCGGTTCACTAAGACCAAAAAAGACCAAAAAAGATGACATAATGCTATAATATGTATATGAAACAATAGCAAATGTACAAAAATACCTTGCAAAACAAGGTAGCCGAAATGAGCGTGTGGATATGATCTGTAGGTTCGCTAGTATAGAGCATAAAAAGACGACATAGCTGAATAAGTATGAAATAATAATACTACTGCTAATAGTATAACCATACTTACGAAACATCCGTAGTTATTCAGGGCTGACAGGTTCACCTAGTCGCGAACATAAAAAAGATGACATAATTATATTAGTTGGCCATAACAGAGACGGAGGGAGGGAGGGAGGGAGGGAGGCTTGCTGAGGGTGCACATTCTTGCCGGACTGAAGAGTGAGTGAGTGAGTGAGTGAGTGAGTAAGTGACGACCAGCAGGAGTGCTGGCCCGACAGGCGCGCTCACACAAATCTTTCCCCTGATGAGCGATAATTGCGGCTGTAGCGTGGGCAATTTCCTGAGCACAACTTGCACATTTTTGCATGGCAAGAGCAAGACAACCCGTTTGTGAAACTGATAAATATGTAGGAAAAATTGAAAATATCTTTCAGTAAACACCATATTTCATCTTTTACTGTAATTATCATAATCTTCCTGAACGATGATTTTCCTACCTGAAGTTTACAGACTGCACGGAGTCTTTCGGTACATCTTAATGTCTTGGCGGGAAAGTACTGAGGTCAATGAAGGCCTGGACCTAAGTAACAACTTTTAACCACAATATGGCGATATGGAGTTCAGAAACGTAGTTATCTATAGAATTCAAAGTGTTGGTGGTAAGCAAGAGGGACGTCACTGAAAGACGAACAAAGTTGAGAAAATTATCAAACTGTTAATGAAAATATCAGCAGAAAGTCAGTGAAAAATATTTTTAAGGGGGGGGGGGGGGGGGGGAGGGGGGGGGGGGGGGGGGGGGGGGGGGGGGGGGGGGGGGGGGGGGGGGGGGGGGGG
>JBCEWB010659067.1:0-14356 GCA_039654565.1 Peronia peronii
GAATGTACAGCACATACGCAGTGGGGGTGGACTCGTTTTTCGTTTGATTTACATTCACAATTCCAAAATGGGGATTTTATGATGAGCGAACAATTTGTGTGAAAACGCAGGACGGCCTTGCGAGATTTGTCTATCAGTGATGAACTCAGTACGTTGTCAAAGCAAAACGGAGGAAATTTCACTGTAGCACTAAAGTACATTTCTAAGCGAATGTGCGCAAATGGTGACGAATACGATATGAGAAGCGGAACAAGACGCATTTCGTCCCTTGATTGGATTTTATAAACTTTCTGGGTTTTCTGTGAGAATGTCACGAGAATGTGAAGGAGATCTGAAACTATTGCTTCATGCAGGGCTATTAGCCAGGTAAAATGAATGGTGAATATGCACAGGGGCGATGGAGAAGACTGCGATATAACTGGTACATTAAAAGAAAACCAGATAGAATGATGCTTGAAGGATGAAAATGTTTCACTGCCATTCTTGGTGTGCCAATCACTTCGACATGGCTACAAAGAAACAAGGCCGTTTGTCACAGCAGATCCCAAATAAAAATCGTCTCGTATTTCAATTTGTCAGATTGAGTTACAGAAGCGAGCACAAATTACCAGAATTTACAACATGGCGAGAAAACAAACAAAAAAAAAGAAAAAAAAAGCCATTAAATCAAATCAACGGTTTCCTATGATAATGTCAGCTGTTCCTAAACGCTGTAATAGTGTGACATGGGCTAAACGGTGAAAGCAAAAATCTTTCATATTTAAAAAAAGAAGTTCTTTTATACAAACCCCAGGTTAAAGTTTTCTTGCTCAACTCATCCAGGGATAATCTGATCATTGCTTTTTATGAGTAACTATCCCTGCTCGGGTTATCCATAAATATCTCATCTATGGGATCCTTGGCCTGTCCAGTGCACGTGTATTTTACTTGTACTATCAGTCATGGATACATCGAGGCCAGTATCTCAAAGTGTAACAAACTTTGGGAAGACTATGCACCCATTTAATAATTCTGGAATACTTAGTAGAAAGAACTGGACGTTTGTTGCATATAAGAGCTATTCGTGAGCGTTACAGAAATTCATTTCTGCCATCAGCGGTTGTCTGATCAAGCTGAGGCAATTTCTTAAGTCAGCTCTGTTCTGACGCTTTTCACATTTTTGTCCGCTTATAAGTGTGAAGATATCTAGCATTTAATATATGTTGTCTTTCATCAACTGTGGTTGGAATTACCTTTTTGAGGATAAATAACGTTTATCTTACTTATTATCTTACTTTGTCTTATTACCTCTTACCGTGTATCATTCATGCCGCAACCTCCCCCGCGGGGGGCCGGGGTTTATAAGTAGGTTCTCTGCTTCCACCTGCAGGCGGTGTAAGCCCGCCATCGGTGGGATGTCTCCCATGGAGTGCCATCCTCGACATTCCAGGGGAGACATCTCTTCTCTCTCTCTCTCTCTGTCCTTGCTCCTGTCCTCTGTCCCGCTTTCTTTCCTCTCTTCTCTTGACGTGTAAACGTATCTAACCGTGTTTGACACAATATAGCAGTAATCGTGCTGATGTGCCGTTAAACCCCAACACAACAACAACAGCATGTCGCAATCAGTCAGGGGTACCTTTTGGTTTGTGGTTAAGCGCAGCAGGTTACAACGCCTGGGCCATGTCAATTGTTGTGACACCTCGTCTAAAGCCATAGTCTAGGACACAGCAGAAGGGAAAACCAGAAGAGGCAGACCACTCAAAGACCTGGTTTGACAATACCAAACAATGGACAGGTCAGACTGACACCACACTGCTAAGAACCGCGAAATCGAGAACAATGGAGATCCTTGCTTGGCACCATTGGCACCACTGTCATATTGTCACTGGAACAACTGGTGATGATGACGATATAACTGAACCAGATCATAGATAGGTCACACTTTGATTATTCAGATAGTTTTAACCCTGCAGAAAAATAGGTCTTCTATTTGAAATTGAAATAACGCTATAATAAACATACAGATTTATCATACGAATTCTCTCAGACATCTGGGATTTATGAATATTTTATCTTCTTTCACTCAACTTCTCTAGATAAAATATAAGTTGCCACGATGCGCCACTAAAATGCTCAAGGATCAACCCATAGAGACTGGCCTGCATAGACGATAAGCTCTCCAGAACAATGGATGTGAACTAAGGTTGGCGAGGATGTCAGTAATTCCGGGCGAGATAAAGCAAGCACCTTGATAAGGCGCCGTAGATAAACCACTGATATTAAAAGGAATTATTATGGGCAGTCACGAAACCATGGGAGAGAGATGAAGGGAAAGAGGAAAGCCTGTCTTCCCTGACAGCAATAGTGGTTTGTAATCATTCTGTGTTGATAAATGACTTTGAGATGCATGACCTTAGAGATTGATATTGTTGGCGTTGTTAGGATAATTAATGAGACGATCGTGGACAGCAATGCTAACGTCCTCCTCATGTCTCAGTCACAGCCCAGCATATTACAAGAGAGCAGAAATTCAGTCAGTTCACAGACTGTCCCCACCTAATTGCCATAATAAAGCATGTAGGATCTTATGAATATAATAATACCACTGCATGAGTTTGTGCAGTAACTTATACAATTCCGATGAAATTTCGTTAGTTTCGTCTGTGTTTACACGTATCCTTATCCCCGAGGAGGCCCGGGGTATATAAGTAGGTTCTTTGCTCCCATCTGCAAGCGGTGAAAGCCCGCCAGCGGTGGGATGTCTCCCATGGAGTGCCACCCTCGACGTTCCAGATGTGACATCTCTTCTCTCTCTCCTTACGCCTGTCTTCTGTTCCGCTCTCATTTCCTCTCTTCTTCTTGACGTGTAAACGTATCTCACCGTGTTTGGCACAATATAGCCGTGATCGTGCTGATGTGCCGTTAAACCCCAACACAAACACACAAAATAAGTATCCTTGCTGAGCATCCAATAGATGCACTCGAAGTTTTTGGAGTTCATTCAGGAGAAAGTAGTTTAAGTATTTTGTGATGACTAATCCATGAATATCAACATAAATCAATGGAATATGTGGAAACGTTTTGTTACATTTAGCTCACGTTTCAAATACAAAAATCAGAAACTGAGAGATGTTCGAAACTGAAGTTAAAACAGCGAGAGAACAGAGCGTGTCACTCACAGGAAATCAGTAAGTGAGTTTGAGGAAGAAATATTCATCTAGTCTGATATTTTTATAGATACCACTTGCATTAAAAAAGAGGAAGGTCGAAACGAGAATCTGTATTCATTATGTACTTTTGGCTTCTTCTGTAATAATTAAAATTTGGATTGAAAAAAAGGGGGAAATACAAAATGGCGACTATTTTCAAGCGTTTCCATGGTAACCATGCACATTTTACATGAAAAACTACCCTAGGGTAAATGAAGAACACACTTCCAATACGTTTATATTAGTAAAAGAGTGTTCAACTCAAAAATGTGGATTTTAGCTTTCACTGCTGACCTTGGCCTTAAGGTTATCTTCTTTGAAATACATTAATACATTTGATGACAGGACATCAATCTCTGACGAGATGGGCTATAGGCAACCTAAGGCTCCATGAGAAAGAGAAGGTCTCCAGCTTTAAAATGGCACCAAGATGGACTTTCTATCTCTTCAATTTCCAGAGATTTAAGCTATCAAGAGTGCTCAGATTCCGCTAATCACCACCACATCATGGGTCGAACTATGATAGCCTAAGGCAGCATGGGAAAGACGAGGTCTCGGTTTGAAATGGCACCATGGTGGACTTTCAATCTTTTTAGAGATACACGTAGTCAAAAATGCCTACATTCCGCTTATTACGAGTTAATTGTGTTTGAAAACTATCTTCTCTCTATATGTGGATACATTTGATAACAGAAAATTGTTACGTGATAGGAGAGCTCCGATAACCTATGGCCACATAAGAAAGACAAATTCTCCAGCTTTAAAATGGCCCCAGGTTGGATTTTTTATCTCTTTATTTTCCAGAGATAAATCTGATCATGAGCCGTCGGGCTCGGGATTAAAAGTTGTGAGTTTGAGTCCTGACAAGTCCTGACATTTTGTCTTGGGGAGAAACAATTTACATAAATTATTCCTGCCATCTGACACTTATCAAACTGCGACAATGTTTTTGAGTTTGCCGTCTTCTACTTTATGAAAAGAGATAAAATTCACAATATTGACCAGCTGAAAAATAAAGATGAGGATGATTCTTCACAGGAAAGTTGTTCATCGCTATTTCAGCTTGAAGACTGTTTTTGACCAGTCCTATTTCTTCCTTTTGCCCGGCACAAAGGGTGTTGAACAAGCAAATGTTTCCCCTTATTATTTGGACGATCGATGTCAGCGGTCGCCCTGTCACTATGTTTGTGTGCTTTTGGAATGTTTTGTCAGTAAAATGACTTGCGATGGATTATCTTTTACAAGACTTGTATTGCAAAACATAGTCATACATTTCTAGACTTTTTGGCCATGATCCGTCAAGAGAGGATACTTTCGCTGCTTGATGACTCTGCAGAAACTTCTGGAGATCTCTCACGTAGAAACTTTTTGTCCCCAGTTCAAAATCGCAGATATCCTAACATAATCATCTGCCTGTTTCGCCAGTTGGATAGTAACTAGTCTGTGGTCTTAGACCATGGTTTCAGTTCCTCTGCTGAGCTCTCGACTTCATGGTTACTAACTAACGAAGCTTCTTTCTTCTGATATAGTTTTAATCTTGCTCGTTGCAGCTCTTGGAAGTTGACCTGTCAATTAGTGCCGATATATGAGATGCCGGCGGTATCAACCAAATTTGGTGTTGCATCATTTGGTTCATCACGGGAAGAAGGTCGTTTGGTTCGTTGTCTCCATCACAGATGTTGGTCCGTGGTCTGTGCTGCCAAACATTGGTGTAACATGCATGAATATGCTTAGTTGTAGCTCTTGAGGTTTAGGTTGCTGTATCGTTAAGGAACTCATAGGAATCACGATTGGTGCTTGATGCAGTGAGATACTCTAGGGGAGCAGTGATGGTTTTCAAGAGATAAACCACTGCAAGACATTTTACTGACAAAACATTCCAAAAGCACACAAACATAGTGACAGGGCGACCGCTGACATCGATCGTCCAAATAATAAGGGGAAACATTTGCTTGTTCAACACCCTTTGTGCCGGGCAAAAGGAAGAAATAGGACTGGTCAAAAACAGTCTTCAAGCTGAAATAGCGATGAACAACTTCTTGTGAAGAATCATCCTCATCTTTCCATGTGACTCTTAACATTTCAAATGAGCTAGAACAGATACTTCTCCTGTTATCGAGGCATACCATATTTATCTGAGATTGATGTGTTATTCACATTTAATACTTTTTATTGATATTGATTTTTTTTTTTTTTATTGTTTAGTACTACTAAGTACGTTCTATACTACAAGTAAGATACTCCATTCTAACGTTTTAACAATTTTCACCTCGGGCGCAGTATAAACACTTGCCTCAAATGCTTCATTCCTGAAAGCATTTTATGAAATCGCTTTAGCTTTTCAGCGTATTACTTATTTCACCCATGAAAGCACAAGTACATTTCACTATCTGAAACTTCAGTAATTGTCTTGGGTTTATAAAATCAGACACAATCTGAGCTATAATGGGACAAAAAAAATCGGAAAATAGACAGTAATTCAAAGTTGGGTCACTCTGCAAACACTCGCAACAGGTTTGATGACAAAGCCCGGACAAAATTCTTGTCTGAATGGGCTGCGATCTATCCGGTGTACACATTGACACATTGAGATGACTCTGAGCCCTGCGCGTATCCGGATAAAAGACAATGACGTAAGATGTTATCCCATGGTCGGCTTAACTGTGGGTTAGTGTTTTGTAACAGAGGACTAGGAATGGCCTGAGGGATTAGGACTGTGCGTTTGCATGTTTTATTGCTTTGAAATGACAAATTTTGAAAAAGTTTTTGCAGAATACATAAAACAAAAGTTGAAAACCAGAATAAACAGAAAACAGAAGAAAACACCCAAACAAAAAATAATTTAAAAAACAAACACACACACACACACACACACACACACACATTCACAACGATTTTCATAAATATTGTAAATTATCGCTTTGTAACTTTGTGCCGACATGTTAAA
The DNA here is from genome assembly GCA_039654565.1 of Peronia peronii. Taxonomy (NCBI): domain Eukaryota; kingdom Metazoa; phylum Mollusca; class Gastropoda; order Systellommatophora; family Onchidiidae; genus Peronia; species Peronia peronii. The sequence continues at coordinate 6,136 of JBCEWB010659067.1, forward strand.
AATGATATACAATTACAGACTCAAATTCTCTTATCCATTTGCCATCACTATCATTATAAAAAGCAGCTGTATATTGTTTAAGCAGACGTCATTCAAATCTGAGCTACTGGTAACTGATGGTGTGTTTAATCAATGACGGTACAATCTCCATATCAAATCTGACTGGATTTCGGTGCATAGAAATCCACAGTAAATGTACAAGATGTTCCTTTTTCTTTGATGAAATCTGATAATTTTTCCCTTGTGTGAGTGTGACGCCAGGTAGCGAGCAATGAAATACGTGGTTAAACGAGTCTCTTGACAAATGATTAATTAATGTACAGATTTACTGATATCAATGGAAACAAAAATGAGCGGACTTTACTTTGATGGAAAAAAAATAATCATTAAAAAAAATTAGCCACTTCGCGCGTGTGTGTGTGTGTGTGTGTGTGTGTGTGCGTATGTATGTGTATACTGAGATATTCACGTTCAAAAGTTAACTCCTATGGTCCCATTATCAGTAAAATTCTCTGTTCTCAACAAAAGTTCTCTTTCATATACACCTCATTTCTTCAAATCCCACGACAAATATACCAATCATCTAATATCTCCTTGTAAAACATAAGGCTGGAGACTTAACCCTGGAGATGCCAAGAGGGAGATCTGCCGTAACAGTGGGTCTTCACGATTTGTTGAAATAAGTTATATAGGTTTGGATGATTAGTCAGGGCTGTGAGACAGTCATTGTACATCGTTTTCAGAAACTACAAACAAATTCCAGCACATTTGTTAATTTGAGCCTGTTGATTTTTACCAAGTTTTAGAGACTATTGGATAGTAAAACTGTTACTATGAGATGGAAAAAATTATTCATCTTTTTTTATTTTTATTATTTTTTTAAATCAAGAGCTTAGGCTCAGTAAAAGATTGAATCCACTCTAGGGTTGCCAAACGTAAACACGCGTACATCTTGAGCTAAATTCTTCAGTAAATCCAGGCTGTCCTAAGGTGAAATCGATCGAAACATTACAGGCCGTGTTAATTCAGTCCGTTGTTACTTTCCAGTGTCCAGACCTCCAGGGCTGGCTCGTATATCTCTTTTGATTAGGCCTTTAAGCCCGGACTCTTTTTAGAGATCGCCTAAAAGTTTTAGAGAGGGTTCAGGTCTGAGCGAAATACGAACATCAGATCTCATTTCAGCCTTGGCGACCCTAGAGACAATGCCTGGTAGTAAAACTGACTTTTGTGGTCTTTGTTGTCGGTAAAAAGCCCTCGGTTACTTTTGTTCGTATAAATTTTACTTTGGCTGAAGCTGGGGGGAAAAATAATAAAGGAGGCCGGTACCGCATTCAGACTAACTGGCTTCTCTGTATTATGTGTCTCGGTCTGGAAAAACAGCTTTGAAATTTAAGACCTGGTACTGGTTGTTCGATGTTTAATGTTTATCTTTGTGTATATGGCAGTAGATGTGTGTACGTCTACCTTCAAATTTGCTTTTTTTCTTATCAGTGTATGTATATGTTTGAACCATCGAGGTAACCACCTGCTGGAGGTTGAAAGACGTAACAAAACGTAAACGGATATGTTTGCGTGTCTCTGTGTGCGTATTTGTGCATGTGTATGTGTTATTGTAATTGTAGGTGCTTTGGCATCTTAGTTCTTTTTTTTTTTTTTGTCTTTTATGCTTTTTTCTCATTAAAATTGACATAACAGAGCAGAGAAACGTCCAATTTTAATTAATGTGCTAGTTTTATGGTTGTTCATGTGTAGTATTTCTGCAGTCGTGGACCATTGCCATTTAGAGTTAAGCATTGTGACCTTTGACTGAAACCGAGGGTTTCGATTTTTTCAGCATTTTCTGCTTCAAGATGTTCGAGATCGGTTGTTTGGTGTGCATTCATTTGGTCCATTCACAAGCTGGACAATGAATGATAGTATCCTAATCCCATCCCCCAAACGCCAGTTCCCGACAACCGTTATCGGGACAAACTCGTGCGTGAATGTTGACTTAAAGAGTTTGAAACCTGATGAATGGTTCTTAACAAAGAGAGTTTAATGTTAGCTCTTCTTAAAGATCTTCAGGGTGTGTCAAGACATTTCTGTTGGGAGCAGTGCAAGGAAGGAGGAACAGTGGCGAATATAAAACATGGACGGACAACATCCCGCAATGGACAAGTACAAAGCTGGATGACACAACGAGAAGGGCGGAGAAACGAGAGGAATGGCCGCTGGACTACAGGATGAGTGAAAGGTGTGAAGGTATTCATTTGTCATACACAGCGCACAGTGCCAGATTGCTGTCGTTGGTCTGTGAAACTATCAGATTGTGTCGTGGTGAGCCACACGGCGGCAGGACATTGAGTAACAGCAAAGCAGGATCTTTCAAAACTTTGGCTTTTGCTCTCGTGAAATCGCATGACTGGAGACTGTTTTTGACCAGCCCTAACATTTCCATTTACCAGACAAAGCATGTCTGACAAGCAGTGAAAGAAGAAAAGAAATTTCCTTTTCTAATATGAAAGACTGATTACAAAAATAGTCATAATACTAATAATAATAACAATGACAAAGAAATAAGAAATAAAAGAATAATAAATATACATATCTTTAAAAAACAAAATGATTCAGTTGTTACGTTTTTCTTTGGCTATGAATTTTTCGAAATTTTTCGTGACGTACGTTTTAAACAAAGAGGACAAAGATGTTTTTATTCTTTCTGTCTTCACTGTGTTTGTTCACCACCTCTTGTGTCTGGTAAAGTGAAGCAATGGAGCTGATCAAAAACAATTGCCAGTAAACTAGTGTTAGAAATCAGACACAGAACAAAGAAAGTACATGTAAATAATAGTAATAATCATCATTTTTATTATATATTCTCTATATTGCCTCGACGAAAAATTTGGCTAGTATCACCAGTTTGATCAACATCCAGTTTTTCATATTTTTTTTTCTTTTTGTGTGTGTGTGTGTGTGTTTTTTTTTACCTTTTGTGTGTGTATTTGATTAGTTAACGGTTAAACAGTCGTCTTAGTTTTAAGACATTTTTTAAATAAAATAATCATAATAATACTAACAATAGTAACAGAAAGCACTCATATCGCCCTTGTCCCCGTACAGTACAGGCTCTAAGCCCTTTGCAATCTATTATTAAGCCCCCCCCTCCACACACACACACACACACATACACAGACCCAATGGACATATATACAGCCATCCTCAGGTTATGGAAAACATTCAAAGCGTCTGTCTGGTAGGCGCCCGATTCCTTGTCAATCTAACCATACCATTCACTGCCTTGTCGGGTATCCACTTAAAGATAGGGTCGTCAGGAAATGTGTGTATATCGTCTTTCCCAAGGATAAAATATCCTGACCTGTAATGATTCGAACCCGGAATTTCTGATCCCAAGTTCTACGGCCCAACCACAACACCACTGACAACACCCTCAAGTACATTATCATTTAATAACATTTGTTATTGCTGTTGGTTCGTTACCATAATTGCCCTTGTGGTATTTGTCTTCTTTGTTCTTGTTGCTATTATCATTGATGATTTTTGTGCTTGTTGCTAGAACTATTTTGTGAACACTGTTTTTTGAAATGCTAATTTTCGACAAATAACAGAATCCTTTTGTTGTTGTTGTTGTTGTTGTTGTTGCTGTTGTTGTTGTTGTTGTTATTATTATTATTGTTGTTGTTGTTGTTGTTGTTGTTGTTGTTGTTGTTTTGAAACTATACATTTTCAAGACAAAACAATTTTTCCCTTTTTTGTTTTTATTAAAAGCATAAGATAAAAATATAACATTGTCCTCGATGTTAAACATCTTCCTCCTCTCATCCTCTGACTCCTTCTTTCCATTCCCTTCTTTCCCCTATCTTGCCTTGGCCCACTACAAACAAGCAAATGTTCCCTTCTGTGCGTGAAGTCTTCATTCTGATCATTCTGAGACTTCATTCTCTTACACAGACTCAAAGAGACAAGACAAGAGAAGACAAGAAAAAAAGAGAAACACGAACAGAAGAGATTACATCTTCCAAACTCTCGAAGTCTTTTCATGCGCACCAGATTATGCCGCTTTGATGTTGCTGTTATTGCTGGTGTTTTTGTTGTTGTTGTTGTTTTGTTGTTCTGTTCGTTATTGAAATTTATTTCATTATTATCATTATTATCGTTTTGTGTGTGTGTGTGTGTGTGTGTGTTTGTTAACTTTTTTTTTTCATTTAAATAAATTCATGACGAAACAGGTACACTGTCCCATTTTAAATGATATGACAGCTTTATAGCTGTTCAGATTCAGTCTTCTACAGTGATGAACTATAGCTGTCTAGAGTGCACTTTTTTCTATGAGTTATGAATATCCTAAATGTGAAGACTTTATCTTGACCTTATAGATCTTTTGTTAAGAAAAGACAAGTCAAGAGAAATAAAAATAGAGCAAAAATTACAATTCCCATTTTCTCAAAGTCCTTTCTTGCACAACGGATTGTTTCAACTTCTGTCCCGAGGACAAATGGCCGGGTGCCTGCCCGCTGCTGGCGCTAAAAGTAGAATAAAAGCCCAGCCTGCCTTGGTCTGAGTAGAGCAGAGCCGCTAGTCCTTGTAAGATGGCGGAAATTATCTGTCAGACAGGAGTGCTTCCCCTTTGTCACTTTGTATCTCACGCCACCTATGACGTAAGCATCAGCAACAACGGGAGGGAGAAAGGAATAAAAGAGGGAGGGGCGGGAGGAGAGATGAGACATAGCGGGAATCTTCTATAAAGAAGCTATGATGTGTATGAGGTGATATGTCTCATGAAAGAAGATAATATGTGAGGTGATGTATAGCACTACTACTCATAATAACATAACAACAATAATCGCAATAAATTACAAGTTAAGACTTAAGTCTACTTTAATTAAAGCAGCATACAAAACCAAAACCAATGTTTCCATCCTGGTCGAGTGGTTAGGAGCCTGCCTTTCCATAACATTTTCTCGATTGACGAGACCAAATCCTACTGAGAGTCCTCTTCTCCTTAACTTCTCTTAACAAGGTCATCGGGACGCCTCCTAACGAGTCACTCCACCCGTCACGGTTGTGGACCAGGGACTGGGTCTCTGCAAATGTTCTCTTTGTTCGTTCTTGAATTTGTCGATCTGTCTATTTTTGTTCACACCTTTTTGCTTGCCGAGAGAGTAACAAAAATTCGAATCAACTCTTGGTTTTTTGGATAGGAAGGCGAATTATTTAGCTTGTCTGGTGAAAAATGAAACAGTTGGAATTCCTCTTGAACATTACACACATAGAAGTACCAATGGCAATGGAAAACCGTTCAAGAGTCGGTTATTACGTATTTATTTTGACGAATTTAGATCAAAGCCTACTATAAAGACTGAAATAGCCATTTAAGACAAAATAAGCCACCCATAAGAACTGTATGTATCAACAGATGTTCGTACTTCAGAGTTTCACGGAGCCATGAACTACTTACAATCTCATACAAATCTAGCATTCAAACTTAGAAACACACACAATATACACATGAAGATTCATGAAGATCTAATTTGCCATCATTCTTTAAGTCACTGTATCTGGTGTGTCTCTGATGCAGGCAAAGAAGAATGATCAGCATAGGCTTCTGTCTAAGAAAGTGAGACTAATCCTTGTTGTCAAGACCGCTTCAGACAGTCTCTGTCTGCGTACGTATTGCATGTATCGAAATACAAAAAGTTCATTTAACTCTTGTAATTAACAGAAACGCTACACTAGGCCTGGGCATAAACCAAAGATTTTTTTGTTGTTGTTAAATAACCGGAGGTCAGTTGATCAATTGAGGACAAAATTAAATATCTACGGTTGTTTAATCAATTATATCCATCTTTAGTAAATGTGACGTCATCACTAAATGTTTACAACTATAATCGGCGATGACGTAGTTCAAGTCTGTATCTAACTGAAATTCCGTAATAAGTCATGACGTAATTATTTCATTCGCCTTCCACTGAAAAAAAGAAATCTGACTTTCAGTACCCCTGCTAATCAGAAAAACGTGAACTAGATTTCACATAATTATGCTGAATAGGACATAAATCTAGCAGAAAATTATTAGGCTGCCAAGATCGTCCATGACCGAAACAAAGAAAGCGTTCACATTTGCAGAACAGGCTACAGCATTGGCTGTTTGTCCTCTGGAGTAATTTGGATTCTGTGCTGGTGTCAGACTGGCAGATACTGGGATTTGCTGATCTCATAGCCGACCACTCCCGCTGATGATCGGTTTTACTGGCAATCATGATCGATTATGCACAGATTTATCCTGTCCTGTTATTTTTGCTGTTTCTTTTAAACCTTCCTGTCATTCTTTAAAACCAGCCAATCCTGTGAAAGTAATTGACAATAGTTGTTAAACATTCACGTTACTTTTGAGATTTTGTGTTCACCTTGAGGGAAAATTGCTATACTCATGATAAAAGTTAGAAATAATTACAAAAAAATTGGAAGGTTACAATCAAGGCTGTCACAGGGTTAAGATTTCATGTCTTTTCTAGGCTGTCGACCTCCATTATACCAAGTTCACCTCACGCGGCTTATGTAATAAGTATGTCTTCTCTTTTACTGACAGCAAGATGACTTTGGGAAAATGACTTTTCAGGACTATAGGGAAAGTACAATAGCAACAAAGGACAGGGTATAATTATCTGTCAACGAATGTTGTATCAGGCCAACGGGCTGTTTCAGCAAAAAACGTGTGCGTACAGAAAGAAGTAGTCACTAGACTATGTTGTGATTCCTGGCATATTGTAACTATAGAGTACATTGATTTAGTTTTGTTTCTGTACTGGCTGAACAAGAAATGATGTAATAATAGTCGCAATAGATTTACACCTACATGTCTGTATCCCTGTTTTTTTTTTTTTTTTTTTTTTTTTTTTGTGTGTCACCTTTTTTTTATATATATGTTCCGTATACTATTAAGAGAATTTTGATTCACAAACAACATAGTGCCCATCTGCAGCTGGTGGATGTGTAGGAAAGGTATTTGGAATTGGAAGCATAGGCGTCATAGTGCCTTTCTAACGCTGAAGGATCCATAGACACCATACATTGTCCTATTTTAAAAACATCCTGTTAGGGTTAGGGATTAAGGTTGGGGATAGCCGCAAGGTTAGGGTTACGGACTTGGGTAGGGTAGGGTAAGGGTTAGACGTAAGGACTAGGAGCAGGCTTAGAGTTCAAACGAATAATCCATAAGCAGTGTGGTGCCTGTTCAGCCCTGGGTGATTGACAGATGCTATGATGTGCCTGTCTATTAACGGCCTTTGCTTTTTTTTTTTTTTTTTGAAAGGCACCACTCTTTCTTTCACCAAAATTACTTTCCCCAGTCAAAAAGACGAGGTATAAACAACGATTGCCAAAAGGAACACCTGACGAAACTATAACTTGGAAACGTATTTCATTTTCAGCCGTATATCTATGACTATTGGCATTACAAATAGATCCTTTGTGGGAAAATTAACTGCAACTGACAATATTCTTTGAGGCAGATGGAGCTGGACAATCTAGATTTGGAAAGTAGTTTGTCTTATTCTATAGGATTTACGCTGAAGTTGTTCCCCGCTTTGGAGGGTTAGTCAGGGTGAATGAATTAAACCCTCCTGACCATCTTGAATTTTCCTTACGTCCACCATTTTGAAAAGTCCTTTGAAAACGTTTCCGATTCCTTCATTTTAGTATATGTTCGAATGACGTCGATGTATACATCTTTCTCCAGCAACTCCCCAAGATTTCAATAAAGGGTTGTCATATTTATGAGAGAAATGACCCAAAGAAAAACATAATTCGGAAAGGGTAATCATATTTTTATTTTGTTATGGGAAAAGATTGTGATTTCTTTATTTCTCTACAATCTAAGAACTCATAAACTAAGACTGATGAGTGACAGTGTGCAGAAGCTTGAATACAATATAAAAAATATAAATATATTTACAATATAAAGAAAAAAAAAGGAAAGGAAAGAGAGGCGATGACTCTAGCATACCATATCAGGGAAATGGTTTTACATAACCAGCAGGTGACCTTGACCTGTTATTTTATCCTGGACTCATTCGTCAGCGGCGAGTATAATTTGTCAGGGGCGTAATTCTGTAACATTCTCAGAACTGAGGTCAACTGTCGCCATTTTTAACATCCTCTGGTGTCATGTGACCAGAAAATGGTCGCGTTGCTATACTGGAAAGAAAACGAAGTGCAAAAAAAA
>JBCEWB010659177.1:0-35260 GCA_039654565.1 Peronia peronii
CTGCCATGAATCAAAGCTAAAGTATCCTGTGTATCTATTAGTTTATATATCAGATAGCTCTCTTGTGCTCTCACTCTTTGTCGTCATTAGACCACATGTATGTATTTCTTTGTAGTCAAGGCTGCCCCTGAGATTCTACAATGTAAACGTAAATACCCCTATGTGAAGTGGTATAGTCCGGACAGTTACACTAGGCTATGAACAAACCTGTAATGGAAATTGCCTGGAATATTGTAGTATTACTATTAGAGCTGAACAGTGGGTGTCAGTATTTTTAATAGAAAAACAAGAACAAATGAATAAAGTAAGCTTACAGTAATACTAGCATTCCCCTCCCACACACTTTGCCAAACCGAGTTTATTCTTTTCCTCACTAGATCTATAATACATGTACATATAATCTAATGTATCGGTATTTCATAGAATTAGAATACTTAGTGCATTGTTCTCCATACATTATAACGAAAATCTAGACCTTTCAATGTCTCATTTTCTGGAAAAATGATAAATAGTTAAATTATTTTTGACAATACATAATCATGTTTAATTTGCGGTGGACATTTCTTTGCAGTTCGCAGATAAATCATGTTATTGTGAAACAAAGTTTTTGTTTCCACCAGGGAATAGGTGAAAAGTTACTGATATGGAGTGCGAAAGAGCTAACTGGTATGACAAAATAAGCGGATAGATTATACATGATGTTACTGAACAACAGCTGACAGTGGTGGTGTTGCGCATGTTGTTGTTTACAGTAAATAAGGTAATAGGAAGAAAAGAGATTGAAAAATACTATACTGCAAATAACTTTTCTCCCCAAATACACGTTATACATGTAGGAGTTCGGGGGGATGGGGGTAAACAGTTGATTCGTGGACCAACATCCGATCTAGGAAATGGCTGTGATTTCTGATTTGCTCAGAAGTTTTTGTTGTTTTAAATTACATGCATTTTGTCTTTATGAATGCTGTATCCCAACTACAAAGTTTGCTTGTAATGGGCGATCTATTACTTCCCTTGGCCTGACACGAGCGAGGGGTGTTGAGCAAGAAGTGTAAAGGAGAGAGAGAAAAAAAAGTCACTTTACTCCATATCATTAAAAAAAAAAAAAAACAAATGATCACCAAAAAAAAAAGAAAAAAGATAACATTATGATAGTAAGAAGAAAACATTTTCTTTATACCATAAATAAAATAATAATAATTATGATGTACATGTATGTTATTTTTTTTTTCTTCTTTACTATGCGTGTCAATACCCCTTGAATATGGCAAAGAGAAGTAATAGGGTTGGAAACAACAACCTCCCATAAACACCAAACAAGAGAAACAGCAATTTTCTTTCACCACATAACAATAAAAAATATGGAGAAAACTAATTTTCCTATGGGTGATTCCAACTTAGACGCAAGTTTTGGTTTCTGATCAAAATAGGGCTGATTTTTATGTCACCAGTTGTTTGTTATTTATCACTGTTATACATTATGATTTGTATCATTCTTTACCCTTTCTTTTGACAAGAAATATCTATAAGGGTGTCAATGATAAACAAACACAATTTAGGACACAGCAGCTAGAATGAGTTGTGAATATACGTATATGTATTGTAGTATTTGATAATAGATTACAATCTTTGTCTCACTGAATAAAATATGTATAGCAATTAATAGTAACAATTATTCTGTGGTGTAAATTTTTGGCAACGTTAAAAGTGTTATGTGCCTTACGTTTTCAGAATCCACTCAAAAAAAAAAATTATGGAGACTTGCAGTGCTGCAGACAGAGCAATGTCAACATGTTTGACAGAAGAAATGAAAATAAAATATTTTTAAAAATGGAGTGGTACGGAAACATGTCATTAGGTTTAAAATTTAAATTTTGATACTTAATGTGTAACATTGACGGGAGAATTGTATTTGCTGGTGGAATTAGCGATAAATCTACCAATGGTATGTTGTCAGCAAATGGTCAGTTACATTTCTGTATGTGTTGACTTATCTATTTTTCTCCATATTCAAGTGCCTGGAGAAATTCATTCTTGAAAAGTCATGATGCCACTAGACAAAACATTTTCACAGTTGATTCTGTTTCGAATTTTTTTTCGTTTTTTTTTTTTTTTTTGGTGGCAGCAGATCTTTCTTACCCTACACAGAATACATGTATTTTGCTTATTTAGACTTGTATGAAGACAAACTGAAGCTGATCTAGAAAATTTGGCCCTATACTATAACTGTAACTATATAGATATAGATATTTCCATCGGTTTTAGATTGACTGGTATGAGCATCTGACAAAGAACACCTTTTCATTTATTGACCTCTTGAATAGTCTTTTGTTACTCTAAAAAAGTTAACTTTTCAGTGAGCCAAATTTCAACTTTTATTGCTTTTCTAGTTTGAAATACAATGTAAATGCGACATAATGTTTCAGAATATCGACTTGGTGAAGTGATTGCAATACTGATTCGTCCGATTAGCGAGCATCATTTGCAAAAGGCAGGCGGCTGTCACAGGAAAAAACGTAAACATGATAAATACATCAAGCTGTCACCTCCCGGCGGCATTTGGAAGCATAGTTGTTGTTTTTGCAAAGTTGAACTGCAAAAAATAATTAAAAATTACTTTATGGACAATAATCACGCAGTCTTCGCACCTGTACCTATCTTTTTGGTCACTGATTTCAAATCTGTTGTCAAAATAAAAATCTGATGAAAAAAAGAAAGAAGGGGTTTTATGTTTGGGATAGTCCAATAAGTATGGATCTAAATCTTGAGTATATTTGGAGTTTAGATTAATCTGGACCAGATCTAGCACTATCTTTCTTACTCAGAAAAATAATGTCTGTCTTCAATAGAACTAGAAATCTTCTAGTCAAAACATTATCTACTTTGAAAAGATACAATTCTCAAGGACATACATATACATATATTTACCTGTCAAATGGCTTGTTTCTATTTCTTAGACTACTTTTCTTGTATGCGATACCATCTGCGTTTGTGAATAAGACATTTTGTAAGTCGGTAATATTACTATTATTATTTCTTTCTATTTATTTATCTACATGTATTTGTTTGTCTATCCATCTATTTATATAGGTGTATCTATTTCTTTCTTATTTATTTATTCATTCATTAAATTAATTATTTATTTATTGAATAAGCAATTAGTTAAGTAGTTGTTTGTTTGTTATTTTTTTTTCTGCCCCAGGCGACAGAGATATTGTAACAATAAGCATAGTCCTTAAATATTCACATTTTACTATTTTAAACTTTAGTCACTTTCATAGTAAACTGTAGGCCTATATAAGACCCTTTCATGCTTTTTAAATTTTGATATCTCATGTATAAGATTAAGGATAGGGCAGAGATCACAGTGAGCATTTAGTACATGTGCATGTGCTATTCGTCCTTCATTGTCGAAGATGACCACGACATCAAACTACAGTGTAGTTAGGGGTTGAGCTGACTCCACGGGTACGTAGATGACTGGTGAGGTCAATCCGGGCAAGGAAGCCCCTCCCACAGGTAGGACAAAAGTGGGTAAGGGCCGTGCTATTGGTACTGGTGGCTCTGGCCTTGTGTGCTGCTTGTTTCTTCTCTGCTTGAGAGGACCTGTGCTCTACTGCTGTGGTGGCACCTTTGGTGATGAGATGGCGTCAGGAGGGTCTGTCGGAGGCCAGTGTCTCCCAGGATCCTGTACTGGTGTTGAAGTCCTTGAGGGAGACCTTCAAACTGTCTCTGAAATGTTTTCTTTGCCCTGGCGTAGTTTTCCATAGAGGAGCTGCTTTGGGATGCGGTCATCAGATATGCAGGAGACGTGGCCTGCCCATGTCAACTGAGCCTTGCGCATTGTGGTGGTGATGCTGGGAGGTTTGCCTACTTCAGGACCTCTGTGTCAGGGACTTTGTCCTGCCAACGGATGGGGAGGAGGTTTCTAAGGCATCTGAGGTGGAAGTGATTAACTTATCTTTCGTGCTTTCTGTAAGTGGTCCAGGCTTCACAACTGTAGAGTAGGCTAGTGAGGACTACAGCTCTGTACACTTTCAGTTTCGTCTGGAGGCTGATTCCTCATCTCTCCCACTTTCTCCCTCAGTCTCCTGAAGGCACTGCTTGCTTCTGAGATTCTAGCGCTGATCTCTGGGTCGATGTTGGCATTGCGGGAGAGAGTGCTGCCCAAGTAGGTATAAGTCTCTACCGCCTGGAAGGTCTGACCGTTCACTGAGATCTGCAGCTCATTGTACTGGTTGCCTGGAGCTGGCTGGACCATCACTTCATTTTTTTAGTGCTAATGGTGAGGCCGAAATTGTTGCAGGCTGTGGAATAGCTGTCCATCTCCACCTGCATTTCATACTCATCACCGGCGTTGAGGGCACAGTCATCAGCAAAGAGAAAGTCTCTGAGAACAGTCTCCTTCATCTTCGTGACGGCTTGCAGTCTGCTCTGGTTGAACAGCCATCAATGTCCTGAACCTGATCTTGATGCCAGACTCACAGGCTCTGGAGGCATCTGTCAGCATAGCCGAGAACATCATGCTGAACAGCATAAACCTTGTTTGACACCGTTGGTCACTGGGAAGGCAACGGAAGCTTCACGGTCGTCCAAGACTTGGGCCATCATGGAATTGGCGGACCAATGCAATGAACATGCTTGGGCAGCCGAACTTTTCCATGATTTTCCAGAGTCCATCCCGACTGACTGTATCAAAGGCCTTGGTCAGGTCGATGAAGGTCATGTAGAGGTCACGGTGTTGTTCCATGCACATTCCCTGGAGCTGGCAGGCGGCAAATATCATGTCTGTAGTACCTTGACCTGCGGGGAAGCCACACTGGCTTTCTGGGAGGTGACCTTGCTCCAGGTGTTCCAGCAAGCAGTTGAGGAGGACGCACGCCAGGATTTGGCCAGCTATGGACAGGAGAGATATTCCTCTGTAGTTGTCACAGGACTGGTGGTTTCCTTTTCACTTGTAGATGTGAACGATTGTGGCATCCCTGAATTCTTGTGGCAGAAATTCCTTGGTCTGAAATAGGCTTGTCAGTTCGTTGCGGATGGTTTCGCCGCCTGTCTTATACACCTCTACAGGGATGGCGTCAGGACCAGGAGCTTTCCCGCTGGTCATTTGCTTGATCGCTTTGTCAACCTCTTCATGCGATGGCGGACTGTCAAGCTCTTGGTTGGTTGCCAGTTGTGGGAGGCGTGTGATAACTTCATTGTTCATACTGCAAGGTGGTTTAGCATGCAGTTAAAATTGTTCGACCCATCTCTCAAGGATCTGCTTCTTGTCTGTCAGTGCTGAGTAGAGGAGATGATCCTGATGGCTGCGGTCTGTAGATGGCTTTCAGTGCATCGTAGAATCTCTTGGTGTCATGTCTGTCAGCGTAGCCTTGGATTTCATCAGCCCTGGCACTGAGCCAGGAGTCCTGCATGGAGCGAAGCTTGGACTGGAGCGAAGCTTGCGGTGTTTTTCTTCCAGTAGGGCATGGATCTGTCGTTCTCATCGAACCAGTCCTGGTGGTGTCTGGTAGCAGAACCAAGAACCGCCAGGGCAGCGGAGTGGACTTCATCTCTGAAGGAAGCCCAGTCCTCCTCGACACTGTTGTGATCGGGCTGGAGGCTCTCAAGTTTGTTTTCCAGATTCAGTTGCAGTTCTTTAGTTGTTTGGGACCATTTCAGTTTGTTCACATTGAGTTTTTTTGGCTGCTTTCTGCCCTTGTGGCCTCCTCTTGGGCTGGATGACAAAGTTGAGTTTTGAGATGATCAGGTGGCGGTCCATCCAGCAGTCAGCACCACACATAGCTTTAGTTAGACACATGTCCCGCCTGTCCCTGGCCCTGGTGATGACATAGTCAATGAGATGCCAATGCCGAGAGCGAGGATGCATCCATGATATCTTATTGCGGGTTGGCAGGCGGAACATGGTGTTCGTGATGGCTAGGTCATATGTGGCGCACGTTCTGAGCAGGAGGAGTCCCCGAGTACGATGAGCTTTTCTGACTGTGGGACAGATGAGATAAGGCAATCAAGCTCTTCATAAAAGCTGTCTTTGTCCTCATCAGGGTTTGTCATGGTTGGGGCATAAGTGCTGATCAGTGTGGCGGTGGTCTTGTGTCCCAGTGATAGCTGCGACCTCATATGTCGGTTGCTAAGACCCTCGGGAATGCTTGAGAGTTTCGGGACATGTGTTGTTTTGATAGTAGATCCCACTCTGGCCTCGTGTCTCTCGTCGCTGCTGCGCCCACTCCAGAAGAAGGTGTAGCCACCGCTAGTCTCTGTCAGTTGTCCTTTGTCTGCGCGGCATATCTCAATGAGGGCTGTGATGTCAACTTTGTAGCGAGCCAGTTCCCTCGCTACAAGAGCAGTTTGTTTCTCGGGCCTATCTGCTTTGGGGTTGTCAAGGAGAGTTCTAATGTTCAGTGACACTATGGTGAGCACCTCTGTTTTTTTCTGTCTTGAATTCCGACCGCTGTAGGGGATCCCCGCCAGCCGTGGTATGCTGGCTAGAGTGAGGTGAGACAGCTTATGTTTGGGACACCTTTTCTAGCTGTGGAGGCGAGCAGAGCGATCCTAAAAAGGGGTACTTGGTCACTCCGAAGACTGCCGCACTCCACTGCTGCCTCCGTCCAGTGAAGAACGACCACATGTCCTGAGTCACCTGTGTGCAGGTTCGTGACTACAGCTTCCAGTGTATCCTCACCTACTGCTTCGCCGCTCCCCCATCACCACAAGACTTGTAGGTTGACAAGATGGTGATGTCATGACTTGCGCATGATTTGGGTTTAAGTGAGGGAGAATTGCACTGGATCAGCCTCACTCTCTCATCCTGATATGCCGGGTCCAGTGGCAAGACAAGATCAAGACGACCGGGGACGAACCAGGATGCAGGAGTTGCCGGAAGGTGACAAGTATGTCATTCAACTGCCCTAGGGGCTCCACTCCGGATTTGTTGTTGGGGTTTACTCCCTTAATCTTCTTCTCTCCCGAGATATCCACAAGGCAGTGGAGCTATTTAACCCATAGCTGGGGGTTGGTTCATATGGCACCAGAGCATATCCTCATACCGGTGGGCCTGCGCACCATATGTCTGACGGCCAAGGGCCTCAGAGTCCTTGCAGTTCAGCCTGAGACTGTAAGGTGCTCAATTTCCAGGTCACGGTGTGGAGAACCACTACATAAGGCATTGCAAATGGAGAGGCTATGTACTGGCAGAGGAAGACTTACGCACTCAGCTTCCCTTTTCGCATGAGTCTTGAGATGATCAGGCGGTGGTCCGTCCAGCAGTCGGCACCACACATAGCTTTAGTTAGACACATGTCCCGCCTGTCCCTGGCCCTGATGATGACATAATCAATGAGATGCCAATGCCGAGATTGAGGATGCATCCATAATGTCTTGTTGCGGACTGGCAGGCGGAACATGGTGTTGGTGATGGCTAGGTTGTATGTGGTGCACATTCTGAGCAGGAGGAGTCCATTACTGTTGCATTTGGTGGTTACAGTGGTCGTGCTTGTAACTACCACACTAAGTGCATCACATTGCCATCTGAGACCCATGTACATGAAAAAAACCGCTAAAATAGCAGCCACAACCAACGGCTAAAGGTTTATGAAATGAAAGGAAGAAAAGAACTGTTTAGATAATTTT
Source organism: Peronia peronii (assembly GCA_039654565.1). Taxonomy (NCBI): domain Eukaryota; kingdom Metazoa; phylum Mollusca; class Gastropoda; order Systellommatophora; family Onchidiidae; genus Peronia; species Peronia peronii. Next base: position 7,633 of record JBCEWB010659177.1, read on the forward strand.
GAATACATCAACAAACAATGGGTACTTCTAGAATCTATCATTGTGAATACTACAATAGTACATATTGTATTATTTAGACATTGAACTTTGAAGTACATCTAAGTCATATATATAAATGTACTGTATAATTATTAATTTTACATCTGTGGTATGATTATTAATTTATTATATGTAGTACACATGTATGTACATGTAGTTCATAGTGTGCATGGACACATGCATAATGAGCACTCATTCACACACATGAATGTTTTGCAGATCATAAATGTTTTTCATTGATATAGTGAGTTATATTTTTTATATTCTATTGCTCATGTGTGTGCGTGTTTTTTTGAGTTTTTTTGTCTGCTTGTCTATAGTTTTGTTGCTATTATTATGTATTTTTGTTTTTTTTAGTTTTCCTTTCTTTATTTCAGTTTTGTATTTTGGTTGTTTATTTTATGTAAAATTAGGACTTTAAAGCGGTTGTTTCAGAATCCATTGACATTAAATATCCACATTAAAAAGTGTTTTTGAAACAGCAGTTTTTGTTTCAAATTATGACTTAATAATGGCTGTTTCAAGAAACATCTTGATGCTGCTCTAAAAACACTTCTCGGTGTGAATGTTAGATGCCAATGTTAATATGTCAGGATTTCATGATGTTAAATGATTTTGATTACATTTTATTCTCACTTTCATATTTTATTCCTTCTTTTTTCTTTGACTTTGTAGATCTAATAGGCCTACATGAATTGTGCAGACCAATATAAGTAACAATTGCATTTGTGACAATGCATATTAACATTTATCAACACTATATATTTCTCTTTTCTTATTTGTTTTTCTTGAAATGGTTATTGCCATTCACAAACAATGAGGCAGCACAGCAGCATGGCAATAAACAACTACAAACAATATTATACAAGTACTCAATTTCTGGCAAACTCATTTATTCTTGTACCTCTGACTTATTATATTAATGTTTTCTGAAATAAAAATGAAGTGACTGATTATGCATTTACATGTACATACATGTATATTTTTAAAAGCATTTTTTGGAAATTGTAAACGTGCCTATTTTCCAAACTGAATTTTGGCATAGAACACAGGCAAGCAAAATTGTATGTGACTGCCATCTATGGTAAATAATAAATTAGCCGAGCACTGATAAATCCTGTAAAACATAATCTGGTTCCAATCCTGGCAGATTTGACAGCTGTGCCAATGTACATGCTCCAGAAAGCACTAGAGCTGAGTCAATGCCTATGGCTTTTGCAAAACCAATGTCGGCTTTCAGACTATCACCAATCATAACAGTCCGATTAACATTGATATTCTTGTGAACAGCGGTAATACACTCAAACATATGTGAATCTGGTTTACCAACAACAACGTTTGGTGACCGTTTTGAAGATGAAATAACAGCATCCACAATAGCGCCTGTGACAGGCTGTAAGCGGTGTGGGGCCACAAACACACTTCTTTCTAAGTAGTTGGTGGCTATAAATGTACATTCCGGATGGGATAAATAACTGGAAGCTTTGTACAATTTAGTGAGGTCAAAATATTTATCATAGCCCACAAGAACTGCCCCAACATTTTCATGAAACTCCATGTCTAAAAGTTGATCAATTGTCTCATGTACTGGGTCTGGATCTCTTCCAATACCAAAGTTCACAATGTTTGCTTCATTTAATTCGCTTTCCATGCCTTCACTACCTAAAACATATACTTTTGATTTGATATTTTGCACTTCTCTCAGGTAAACAGCAGCTGCATAAGCCACACAAAAAATGTCCTCTTTAGCAGAATCAAAACCATACTCCCTGAATTTTCTAAGATAATTGGTACGGCTGTGCATGCTATTATTAGTTACATATAATAAATGTTTATCTAAAGACTGTAATTTTTTAATTGTGCTTCCTACACCAGATATGGGAGTAATGTGATCTGTTCGCCATAAAACGCCATCACAGTCAAGAAGAATAGTATCATACCGATCCAGAAAAGTGCAAGCATTCTGCTTTGAAATCTCATGTATTCTCTTGTTATTTATTGATATGGTTGACATCTTCATGCGAGGAGGTGACTTCAGATTCCAGAAGATATGTCCACCTGAGATACCAGCTACAGGATGTCGCTGGACTGAATATCTCAGGAAACTAGACAATCTCGACATCTTTTCCTGCACCTCTGATGTTTGCTCTTTCAGTCTTTGTTGCTTACTGAATCTGAAATGAACAAAATCTGCATATATACATATATACATGTATTTAAATCAATATAAAAGCTCTCCATATAAAGGAATAAGTACAATGACATTCTTAGAATTTTTTTTTTTTTTCTCTGAAATCCATTCTCTTCAATTTCCGTTCAAATTCGCACATCTAAAATAAAAGCGATTCTAAATTAATTATTTTTTTTCGTATCTTACATCTATTTAATTTAACATCTCCAAACGAAAGAACAAAAATCCGTTTGCAAATATTTTACAAGTATTAAAGAGTTCACAAAGACCTAGACTCTAGATCTATCAGTATAGATGTTAATCCATCATCAACTTTGAATGGATCAACAGTAATTAGATTACAAAATGTGCATGTCCTAGATTTAGATCTATACATCGTAGATTTAGTTTTAAATGGCTAAAATCTTCATGCTGTCTTTAATGTCGGCGATCAGTGATATTTTAATATCGTTCGTCGTATAGATCTAGACCTAAATCTAGACTCTTGTATGTTGCCATTTTTGATATGAGCAGCACGCATCTTTTTTTCTTACCTCACTCAAACAGGTTTAACAAATAAAATGACCTCTGCCTTGTACTGATTTGTACTCTCATGTACTTGACTAGATCTTGGATGGATGTGGCACTTAAGATTAAGAGTACTACCATTTCACCTAAAGTTCATAGCAATTAAGATCGACATCTAAGTGTTAACATTTTCCATCGTTTTGAGAACTTTCAATGTGTTTGTCTATATGAACAATTATTATCGCAATTATGACTAGACAGTGGTTTAATTCTGTGATAGATCTAAAATGATGATAGATTCAGATTCCAGCCTTGCTCAGGCTATCCGAACACTTTACTTTCAGTAAGGTCAGAGTGCAAATGTACTGAATGTATCTTACGAAAAAGGAGAACTACTTTCTCTTTTCAATCAGGACACCAACATTGTGTGGCAACAGGCAAAAAATCAACCGACAGAAGTGAAGCATCTTGATGTACTGCGGAAACCTGAGGACTGACACGGATTGGATAGATCTACCGAAGTTTATGGCATACCTGAACTTAGGCTACACAGTTAGGACACTCTGGACTTAACCAACAAAGTAAGTTCAGATTACATAGAAGATGACGTAAACTTGGATCAGTATTTCGACTCTTAAATAGGCCCGAAATGAATGTAGGAGTGGGATCTAGATCTAGATTCGTTTTACACCTCATATTGATCTAGATGCTAAGACCTGAAGATCTGCCTTTTGTGTACAATTTTACTAGTCGTGCCCCATGATTAATAACCGAAGCAATGCAATAGATCTATTCGAAACTCTTGGACATTTGATGACCTTGCGGGTGTGCCCTGATCTTATGTTTCGTTATTGCACTATGGTCACTCGCTTATGAAATATATCTACATGATGCAGTACCACATCAAATATTACCAAGCTGGCGTCTAGCCACTAGTTTCAACTGTAGTTATTAGTATGTGTAGCCTTGCAGTCCAGAGAAAGAAGGATTAACTTGGCTTTAAGTGCCTGCACAGTTTGGTGAGAAGAAATTTTTAGTTTTAATAGAAAGTTAGAATCTTTGCTCAACTATTCTTCATTCAATTTCAAATGCAGGACCTCTGAAGTATTTTCACTGCTATCTTAGAAGGCTAGATGCTGGTCTTCCCTGTCCAAGAAGCCAAGGGGCTGTTGAGTCACAGTCACTGAAATAAAAACAGGCTCTAAGATAATCTTTCCCCATCCCATGTATTATTGATCTCACAGTTTTTCACAGAGAAGTAGTTGCCAGACTCCTTGGCCATGGCACCCAGGCTTCAGCTGTATAGGTGTCACACCCACCCCTCTCCTAAAGCAAACCAAAATTTTCTCCTCCTACATAGATCTAGTATGTTATTGGATTCATTTCACAAGTTAACTTCTGTGTTTGCTTCATAGGCATACTATTGACAGACCTGGTGCACTATGCAGTAGACGGCCCTAATTGAAGAGCATGTCGGCCATTGAGTGAGACCCACTGTAGCCAGCCCAGTCTCTTCCACTACAATATCCAACCCAGTCTAGTGCTGAGCAATTAAAAACATGCCTCAGCATTAAATTTTGTTAACACATTTATCTTAGATTTAGGAGCTAGACCTAGATGATCTGTTGCTTATGTCCAAATTAATTAGGGGATATTATATTACAATGTAGGCTTACTGGCATTCAGAGATAAGGGATGATTGAAGAAATGTATGGAGAACAGTCGACATGGAATCGAGTAGGAGAAGGATGACCAAAAAATATTGTCAAATTTTAACCTTTATTGACTCAGTTGAAAAGTATGTGAGATTTTATTGCATAGCAAGATGTCCCATCTTTTTCCTGCCTGTTTATTCTTTGCAGTCTAAATTCACACAGACATACAAAGTGTGCAGTGCTTCCTTTTTAAATACAGATTTTTATTGACCGAAGATACATGGAGAGGATGCTGTGCCAAGGTTTCATACATATCCAGCACAGAAATTATCAGACAAACAAGTGTGTCTTACCGATAAAACAACAACAAAAAATCCAGCCTACCACTCCAAGTTGCTCTCATTCCAATGTGAAAAACAGACCAGAATGAGCATCCATCGTGATCTTTTCAAGGTGCTGGATAAATTAGCAGCCACTAAAGGAAATGTTTCTCTTGTGACAAAAGAAATTAAACAAAAAAAATTGAAGAAAAAGGTGAAAAGTAGAAATGGAAAAAAAAGTTTGCTGAAAAGCCAGAGCAGGTGCACATACTTCAAGATAATCTGCTACAGGGGAACTGTGACACAAAGACCCTGCTATTGAATGAAAATAAAATGAGAGCAAGTGAACTAATACTAGCAACAATATATCTGATGACGTCAAGTCCTTCGCCATCTCTATTGCACTTTTATAGGATTCAAGATAACTTATAAATTATGTGTATGCAAGCATTTACATCTACCATATCTGATGCTGTAAGAAAATGGGATCATAGTTGTTGATGTTGAACTGTATATAATATGTCAAATTTATTTTGTTCCGTTGAATACATTTTTACTATGGCACGTTATTTGTTTTCTTCTCACACATTTACAATTCAAATAATAGATTTGATCCGACTAAGCGCTAGCGAACAGCTGGAAATTTTAGTTGGAGGGTACAACACTCCAAATTGTTCACTGACATAGAAAAGCATATAAAAATGCACGGGACCAGTGACAATTGTTCTCGGATCTCATAGTGGTGCGTTAACAAACGTCTATGAGTGTTCTATTTTTAGCAGAGGGGTACAAACACTCCGGCTGGGATTTCCAGGTTTTTGTTTAGTGGAATATGAACTATTTGACTTTCTTCTAATCCTTCTATACCTCTTCTATTATAAATCTTTCATGTTTTCTTTTATTTGTTTTTACTTCCTTGCCTTCCCTCTTTCATTTAAGTCGAGTAAAGTAACTGATTCACTGATTAGCATCAGATATAATGTGTGACAAATTTTAGTAGGCTGTCCTTTACTTCCCTTTTAGTGTCAACTGTTAGTGTTGTGATTTCTTTCTTTCTTTCACCTGTAATTTAGTCATTAAAACTATATGTACTTTTATTACTTGGAGGGCTTCCAGATTCAACAGGTTTTAAATTTATTAAATCTGTCACAGCCAAGAGGTTGTCCTGAATTTCTTACCCACCTGTGTTTCTAGTTCTTTTGGTTTTTTTTTACTATACATGCTTCTTCCCGGAGTCCACTCAGGTCCTAGAGTTCAATGGGGATGCCTTGCTCAATTCAGTCCATATGCATGTGGGCTTGAACCTCTGCATACAAGGTCTAGTAAAGGTGGTCGTATGAGGTTTGAAGGGGTAAAGAGACTGCAACAGTACTCAATTTAAGAAGTACTTGTACAACTCATTCATTTTTACATTATACCTATAAATTCCCACTGCAATTTATTTAGTGATGAGCATAGTTTCTAGATTCATGAATGAAATCAACCAAACAAGGACATATATTTTACCACACATCTGCCTCAATGTCCCTTTTTTAAAAAATATTTTATTTTTGTGTACAATTCTGCTTGGCTGCTTTTCTAAATGCAAATATGGAAAGGAGGTATATATTATATGTGGATGACAAGGCATAGCTTTTATAGTGGCTTTATATCCTGATCAATTGCGATATTGCATTTAACAGAGATAACTATGCACTCAGATTTGTCACCCCATCTTCATTCACAAGAATGCAATGAATTGATCGCTGCCTTACAGAAGTGTCATGCAGAAGTAAGTACATGTGTTTCATAGAATACCTAGTGTATTGTTCTCCATATTATAACGAAATTTTTTATCTAGTTCTTTCAAGATCTCATTTGCTTGATAAAATGATTAATGGTTAAATTATTTTGGCAATATAATGTTGTGTTAAATCTGGGTGAATATTTCTTTGCAGTTTGCAGATAAATCATGTTATTGTGAAACAGTCATGGTTTTTGTTTCCACGGCTGAAAATGTGAGAAGTTATTAACATGGAATGCGAAAAAGCTAACTGATATGTTAAAATAAGTGGATGGATAATACATGATGTTACTGAACAACATCTGACAGTGATAATGTTTGCTTGTGTTGTTGTTTACAGTAAATCAAGTGATGGGATGAAAAGAGGTTGAAAAATATTAGATGTATACTGCAAATAATGTTTCTCCCCAAGTATAGGAGTTCAGTGAGGGTCAACAATAGATCAACATTTCACCTAAGAAATGGTTGCGAGTTCTGATTTGCATCGTATTTTCAATTTTTAAAAAATTATTTTGTCTTTATTTATGGTTTGCTTACTTATTATTAGCACCAACCATGACAAACATAATAATTTTCTCTCTACATAACCACAGAAACTTGGAAGACAACTAAATTTTTCCATAAATGTTGCCAGTTTGGATTTAAGGCCCAATTTCTGATCAAAATAGGGCTGATTTTTTGTGATCAGTTTATTAATACACACGTATTATAGTACACGAATACATTATCATTTGTATCATTTTACCTGTTCCATCATGATATTACCAATTAAGAATTCAGTCATGATGGTAGTGAAATAAACAAATACAATTTAGAAGGCAGCAATTAGAATGAGTTGTGATATAGACATGTATTATGTATTACAGTGTTTGAGAATTTGATTCTAAAACATTTATGTACTTGTAGTTATTAAGTATAATGAAGAATGAGAATTATTTTGTGGTGTAATTTTATTCCAACTTTAGAAGTCTTATGTGCCATATGTTTTCAGAATCCATTCAAGAAATTTATGGGAGCTTGTAATGCTGCAGACAGAGCAATGACAGCATGTTTGAAAAAAGAGGTAAAAATAAAGATTAGCTGAGGGACAATTGATTATTCTAAAGTACAAGAGATTCCTAGCTCAGGTCATGTTTAAAGATGAGTGCACAGTTATCTTACTTTTGATAACTTGTACTTCAAGTATGTGGGTACACATGCAGATTAGTTCATGATGTTATTACATTGAATTAAATTGTATGCTAAGTAGAGTGATCTCTGCCTAAGAACCCGGTCGTCGGGAGACAAACAAAGCGGGTTTTAGGGTGGATGGGTTCTTAGGCGGATTGAAAAGTTACGCAACCTATCTGACCACAGATTGTCTTCACTACTATGATTAATTGATCGTTACCGTTAATTAAAGATTTATCTATGCGAATAAGTACAGCCTTCTTCTCCGTGTATATGTTATTAGATCTAGCAATTCCTGATCTTTTTTAGCATATAATTACATCGATACTGTCCAGCGCTTAAACGCTGTAAGAGTTTTCACATAATGGTATCATTGTTGAAAACAAGATATTGCTATGCTAAGCCGTGGATAATCGCAGGAGTGACTAAAGTGTTTACAGACTGATCTAAGTAGCAAAACAGCTGACCAGCCAGACTAAATTTACTCCTCTTTATCCACAAAGCCAATCACAAGTGCTGTCCCACGTGTTGTCAAACAAAGAAATGGTTACAGTTTAACAATGTGGCCTGATTATGCAGTCATACATCAACCATCGCTTCCATTCCTTTGTCTACCTGTTCTCTCCACCCCTGTCCCCATTTTACTGCACATCTAGCACTGCGCGTTTCTCTCAAGTGGACAGCATGATGTGGAATTATAAGTACTCGGGTGTTTTGGCCCGACACCGGGCTCTTAGGCGGATTTTTTTATTTGGGAGCGCCCGGAGCGGGTTTTTAGAGAGGTAAATTAAAGAGGAAAAATTCCCTTTCGCAGCAGAGGTGGGTTCTTAGGTGGACCGGGCTCTTAGGCAGAGACCACTGTACTATATTACTAGGTTAAAAATTAAAACTGACTTTGAAACATAGCAAACAAACTGAAGATGACAGATTTGTTTTACATCACCCAGCCTATCACTTACACAAAACTTGCATAGCTACATGTACATGTATTTTATGAATTTAAGTGAGTTGATAATTTTGTCAGTAAAAGTTTTTAGTAATGTTGGTCCGGTTTTTGTTCTGGCCCACTTTATAGGGTATTCATGTACAGGCATGCATAACATGTAATTGTTATGATATTGTCAGTCATATTTTCATGTCTACTCTCAGCGTGAAATGAAAAGACAGGCTAACAAAACTAAAGGAGCATCCCTGCAGAGGAGAAGCTCTTCATAACAGTGAGCTGATGTTAGAGTTTCACCATAGAGCTGATATCTACCATGATGTCGACAGAACTGGTGTCTACTGTATTACGTTGCCCACAAATAGCATATCACAGTATATTCTGCAAAATCGGTCAAACTTATGAACTATGTCACCAGTATGAGAGGCACAATTGTTTTAGAGTTTAGAGAATATGCTGACAAACACCATTAAATATAAAAAGTCTGAATCTGATAATGTTTCATAGAATGGGCTTTTTCTTAGACAATAATCAGAGACCGAATAGAAAGAATGTCCTGTGCTCTTTCCTCTTTGAAAGGCAATTTAAATTTGCAAAAGCTGATTAGCTTTGTTCTGCCTTTCTGATTCCTCTAAGACCTGAACATGTGCGTCATCTCTTTCACAAAACAGGCCTACTGATTGTATGTTTATGACATGGAAAATGATTTCTTGTATTCTTATTATGTAGTTGCAAGGAAGCACATGATGAGTGTGACTATGACGAATTTTTCTTTTGATCCTGTGGTCTTTTTGTGTTTATGATAATTACAATGGAGAACATTTATGTTGAAAGGATGATATATAAGAAGCTATCAGGGAATATTGCGATGGATATTTACAATATGAATGGTATGTGCAGGGTGGCCAGACAATCCCAGGACATTGAATGATGATTTAAAAAAATGAACTTAATGGATTAATCTCTATTCTAATTTTTTAAAAAATATCAGAAATACATGTATCAAGAATATTAATCAAAATAAAAAAAAAAAAATCAGGAATAGCCGAAAATCAGATCAACCAATTTATCGTAGTTCTATAAAGACATAAACTGGGGATGACCCAAAAACAAATGACATTAGTGTCCTGGGGACTTTCTGGCCACCCTGTGGACTGTTAAATCAATAACTGTGCAAACTTATGAGAGTGCCTCACTCCATTGCTTGCATGAACTGGGAAATGAATGCTAATTCATTATTTAAAAGTGTGAATGTTTTTTTTTTATTATTTTGACCTGAAAATAAATTTTAACATTGAGCAAAGTGTTCGAGTTTAACAAGTGAAAGGCTTGTCCAGTCTTGTGGTATTACTCTTCATGATTATGTGATATGGACGAGTCATGCTAGATTTAATATATATATTTTCATTAGTATTTATGTTGTTTTTTTGGCGACTAATGGTAATGCATTCACTTACTTTTTGCTTGTTTTACACCGACTCTCCCATGTTTTGAAATCAGTGTATTGTGAATGATAAAAAACATGGTCAGTGAGAAAGAAAAAAAACAAGAGACTAAAAAATCACTTTGGAAGACAGAGACTAGGAAAAGGAGTGTTTGTAGTCAAAGGAAGTGGATGGGAAACTATAAATCAAACTGAATTGAAAATTATAACCTAACTCAGAGAATTCATTTATCAGTCAGTCACTTTATTTTTTTTCTTTTCTCATTAGGAGGACATATACATGAAGAATACAAAATGCTCAAGTGATGTAAGAACTGAGCACTATGATATTTTCACTTATTCAACATTCTTCTCCCAACAAACGATCTGATTTATAGAAGACTGTTAAATGAATTCACTACAAGACATTTTCATCATGGCTTTTACTCAAGCGTAATAAAGATCAAGTGAACATGATTTTTTACATGAATGGCAGGGTCAAGTCATTTTTACATTTCGGTTTCAAACAATTTTTAATTGTCTGCAGAAGTCTTGCCCTCTCTTAGATCTGTGTGGCCTTTGATGTTATACCAAAAAATGAATCATCTGTATTTTATAACTAAGGCATACTTGCAGTTCTTAACTTCACAGTGGGAGCCCTTATTCCAGAAGGCTTTGCTAATATAATGAGACCACTTGATTAGTGAAAAATAATGTTTATCTAATTACACTATTATACAAAGCTGCATCATTAATGGCTAACTTCTGCATCTGGTTTCCCATATTGTTTCTCCCATCGTTCGATGAATTCCTTTTTCCTAATTTCACGTTGTGCAAAGTATTCAGGATACTGAGCCTTCTCAAAGGGATGCCATGTGTCCAGTATCTGACAAAAAGATATTTATTTAAACATTTAATAAATGAAACAAACAAAAAAAAAAGTTCACATAGCATAGCATGTATTCTACAATGTCATAATGTCTTAAGGAGCTCCAACCATCACTGAAAATTACTGAAATTGTCAAAGAACTGACAACTCCAGGAATATCATGTCCAGTTGTAATATGCAATTCCAATCATTCAATCATAAAGTGATTAAAAGATCCACCAGTTTTAATCTTGCATGTCTGAGCAAGAGACTCTGTCAACTAAATTGTTGTCATTAGTTAAAAAAAAAAATTAAAAAGCACAATGTATTGTTTTTTGCATAATTGTAATATGGCAGTAATATATATTATGCCATTATATCATAAGATACATTGTGCCAAATCAAGGCTACATAACCATCCAAATGGCGAAGAGAAAAACAAGAAAAAGAAAGGCCGAGTCTATTTACACGACTAGTCTGAGTCACTTGACGGGATACCCTACCACAGGTGGATAAAATGTGTGAAGAGAACGTAAGATTACGTTTCTGGGGGGAGGGCAGGCATGACCGATGGATGAGGGATATGGCTGGTTTGCGGGGGAAAGGAGGGGCTGAATACTGCTGATGGGCTAGGCGTCTGTCTCTCTCTGGAAAACTTACATCATGGGTTCTGCTCCTACCGGTGGATGGCGAAGATGAGAACCTGCATTTTTTTTTTTTTTTTTTTCCCTGAATCAACAATCCTATGGCTTGTGAAGTATGGAAGCCCAACGTTCAGCCATCTTGGAAAAGATACGTTACTCACGATTAAGAATCTTAATGTCTGATTTACTGTGTGAGCGCATGCCTGCTAATAATAACGTAGTGTGATGTGACTGTGTAAGTGTGTGCGCACGTGAATATGTGTAGCCAGCCGTATGTGAGGAAATATTGCGCTCTCTGTGCATTTCAAGAGATAATTCATGGTTAGTCTTCCATATAACATACATGACTTTTTTTCCTTTTCTTTGTTACTTTGAGGGTTGGGCAAACAGCCCAGCGTCTCTACTATGGTGTCATGAGCAGTTTGTGTAGTAAAGCTGTGCATCAGGGGCTAGTCTGGGCCATTTGGCTTGTAAAATGTATCACACATGTGCTGTTAGCGGTAGGTAACAGCGTTGATTGTCGTAATTTTTATTCAGCAGTCTCATATCTCCTGAAAAATTATATGGTCTACATGTATATATCATAGACAAAACTCAAAAATTCGCTCCGGAAGGTAACTTTTTTTCTTCTGGTAAGTATGGTTGTCTTCATGATCTTGTCATGAAATGCTGGGCTCTTTTGCACAACTCTGTGAACTCTTAATCTTTCAAGTCATTAAAACAGGAAATGTAAAAAGAAAAATGTCACTGAAGTGCTGCCCAGTGAACTGTTTTAGCACAGCATTAACGTCATTCACATGCACAAAAAAGTAAATAAATAAATACACTCTAACATGGTTAAAACGAAATTTGCAGGGAATGGAAATCATTTCGTTCTAACGCTAGTTTGTTGTATCCGAAGAGGCTAAATTGAAACAAGGATGCAAGTTTAACTATCGAATTACCTCCCCTGACTGAAGAATGTCCGCACCACGACCTTATGTCTTAAGGCCACTTCATTTTTATTTTTGTTGTTCTTATTGTTGTAGGTATACATAGACTCTACATATAAAATGTGTGGTTGGTAGCTGTTATGTCGTTTGTTTGTGATTTTTCTGCTTTTTTTTTTTTAATTCTTCAAGACAAAGTGGAATTTGGAATGGCATACTTTCTACAGATATCCGACTTTTTCAGTAAACCTTCATCAACTTCACAAATCAGTGTCCTTTTGAACTGCAGCGATAAACCTTTTCTCCTATGTTTCAACATGTTTAGTTTGGATGAATTCATCACTGACTGCCAGCCTAGATCTAAAATAGCTTTATCGTCAAGTTAAAGCTCACAATTTTCAATATGAAACTGAAGGATACCAATTGACTTCTCAAAACTGGCTTTCAAGACACACTGACAAGCATGACTGGTTTGACTGACCCAATGCCTGCAAGTGAAAGTGTATATAGTGTGTGATTGAAAAGACAAAGGCCAAGCCATCCTCTGACACGGTGCATGGAGCCTTTCAGCCTCCTCGGGGCTGGTTATCTCGGCTGAATCCTCTGACACCGTGGTTGTGTGGCTATAAATAACGTTGAAATCGTAATAGCCTCCCACATGCACGTAATAGGTGTCATCCTCTCACGGTGCATCATACTCGATTGGGGCCACGAGTGATGGGTGAGGTGTGAAATGGGGGACAATGCATTATTTCAACACGCTTGCGCCTCAGGCCTTACCCTCAGTTTCATACCGCTGGGCAGTACAGCACATTGCAGGTGCTGGTACTTGACTCGCTCACGGACGATTTCTTTGCCGGGGCTTTTTGTGTCATACTGCTGGGCAGTTAAGCATACTGCAGATACCAGTAGGCCTACCGTTACTTGATGCGCTCAGGGATGATTTGTTTGTCGGAGGGAACTGGTCCGGTACCTGAGCTTGGTCTTGATTACGCTAATATGAAAGAGAAGTGCGATCGGGGAAACGAAAACCATCGTTTTATTTCTTTGTAAGCATGAGAAATTACAAAGCCAAAAAAAAAAAACGTTCCCAAAGATTCTTTCTTAATAACACAAGTTTCGTTTTAAGTGTTTTCTTAATAACCGTGTTAGACTGAGTAAATCAAAATCAAAATCATACAAGTCATGCATGGGAGTTATGAATCCAGAACTAAAGCATGTGCTCTTAATATTAAGTAATTTTGTATCTTTTGTTTCTGAAACTAAAATGAATGAATAAAAGCGAAGTTAGTCTGCAGCATTAGACGATCTCTCGCTCGCTCTGTCTCATGTTTTCGTACATGTATTTGTGTATTGCTTATCGGTGTGACTAGTGTAAGAGAGAAAGAAAGAGGCAGACTGTGTATGTGTGTCTATGTTGTGTGTGTGTGAAATGCATTATTCCTACCTGCTGTTGAAAAAAATAATAAAATAAAACTCATAGATTCTTGAAACGAGACATCTTTCGCCATGAGATTGAGATTCACGATTCAGTTCTTCATATGTCGAGTCCAACGGAAAAGTCACGAGCCCTGTCCCCACATGTCGACAAACAAAGAAAATCCTCTCCCCATTTTATTGCATGCCTGGCGCCATGTTTCCCTGAAGTAAACAATCTGATATTAAATTACATCATGATTGCTCGCATCGCATGGGGCAGTTGGCCTTTTCCAGTGTTGTATATAAGTGTTCAAGATAGACCCTGTCACGTAAATAGCCACTACCAAAAAGAAAAGTCATAATTTTCATGAGGCAAACAATATTCACAGACTGAAATCTCACCTGATATTGTATTTTACTCATTTTAGTCAGTTAAGGTTCTCTCATAAACATGCTAAAACTTGGATGTTAAGGATGTTACTAAAATGTGGAACTGGGTTTCTAAACCTGAGCAAATTTCACTCCAACATATAGAATACCCCTTACCCAGTCAGGAGTAGGAAACTGTCTTTGAAAAGCAACACCTCCTGGTGATAAGGGAACTGAAAATAAAAATATTTTCACATTTATGAAAAAGATTTCTTAAAATACTCATTCAGAAATATGGACTATGAAAAATTTTCTTTTCCCTTAGATGCATCAAATGCATCCTGTGAGTCAAGATCTATCATCATACACAAATTTAACAGTAAATTCATCATAACAAACAACTTTTCTTGTCAACCATCCTAATAAAATCACTTTCATGTGCTAAAACAAATGGTATTCATGACATTGCAAAGAACAAAAAAATCGCTTTCTTTTTTTTTTTCTAGTGTGAAACACAAGATCATGGTTAATGAAATTTTTCTTCATGTTATATTGTTATGATGACCAAAATAAATACAGTCGGAACCATTTATAACAGGACCGCTTATAACAGGCGTGTCGCTAATCCCCCTGTCCACTCCTTCTCTGGCATTAGTAAAATATCTTGTATAGCAGTAGTCCATGACAGTTGAACTGCTTATAACTGGATACCTGTACCACTAGGCGCACACAACATAGTACATCTGTATCTGTACGCCTAGTGATACTTCAAAACTGCCCAAGGCGCATAAGCGGGTCAAGTACACTACCGTACGAAGATGATCACTTGACCACTATTATTTCATCTGCTTTGTTCACTGTGCGCCGTAAGATGGGGAGGGGGTGGATGGCAGGCAATGAGATCAGCCATGTGGCTTGAGAAATCAGGAAGAGGGGGATGGCTCATCCATAATTTATATGATAAACAAAACATGTTGAGGTGGTGGGTCCACATGGATAAAGAAAGGACTCGCGTATGTGTAGCTCTTAACGTTAAGTAAGATAAACACAAATCTTATCGTCCACTGACCACTTGGTCCTGTTAGCCAATCAACAATGATAAATACTGACAAGTCCAGCTGCTTTTGTACACATTGTTAATACTGCAATGAGTTTCAACTGCTGTATTATTACGTGAATTAAGCAAGATTTATTCCCATCGCACAGTTTGTCTGATAACTTTCCTATTCTCCACATCACACCATAGTGATTATTGCCTTTCACCCAAGTCCCATACCAATGCACACTAGAGATTGAGCACAAAGGGACTGGTACAGTAGAAGAAGGGGAACAGTGAGTGAGATAATATGATATCTTGATCTTTCAGTGTGCTTAGGCTCGGTTTCAGCACTTGGGGAGAGTCGGGCGCGAGGCCACTGAAGTATGATGTGTTAGATATCCACGTGACCAGTTGCTCTTTAAGACTTTTGACTATAAGTACTAGTATATGAACATATTGTGACTTCTAATATAATGTGTCATGTTAATATACTGTTATCGTCATCGCTATGGTTTTTGCTAAATTACGCAAAAGTAAAAGAATTCAAAGAAGGGAGACTATCCATGAAAAAAAATACGTCTCCTATAATCAGGCACTGGGCTAGCAATGTTTTATTCCTCTAATTCATTGTGTCTGTTATAATAGGATCCACTTATAACAGGACTTTTCTTTGGTCCCAGCAATCCTGTTTTATCAGGTTTCCACTGTATTAAAAAAAACAACAAAAAAGCAATGTGACGTTGTAATAGATTTCACTTGTTTTACAATATACAGCAACTGACACATATGATAACAGTGTCACTAAATGTCTACAAATGCAAGTATGTGTACATTTATCAGTAATCATTAGATCTACTTTGATTGGTAAGCTAGACCAAGTGGTCAATGATTAGCAAGATACATAATAATATATATACATGTCTCTCTTGTACGTAAGTTACATTAGGAGCTACATGTATTAGTCCTTTCTTTATATCCCATATTGGCCATTCCTCTTCCCAAAAGCCACATGGCTAATCTCATTGCCCGCCATCCACCTCTTACAAGGTATCCAGTGAACAAAAGTAAAAGAAATAATAATGGTCAAGCAATCATGCTCACAGTGTACAGCTACATTAAAGCTGGCCAACCTGTAGTTAGGCAACAATTTTGTAACTTAAAAAAGTCTGCATAACATATGAAAAAATATATCCCAACCACATGGCTCAGTGTTCTGCAATTCACTCAATTAGAATTAAAACTTCATAGCGCTTTTTAAAAGAAAAAAAATTATTATTTAATTAATTGAGAGTATACTCAATCAATACTTACATTTAACAGGTTGTGGGTGTGTTTTCAGAAAAAGCTCTTTCTGACCATCTAATAATAGTTTCTTTGCCTTTCTAAGGTCCATTTCATCTTTGTGTTCATCAAATCTTGCCCGCATCAGCACAGCTTGATAACGAAACTCATATCTATAAGAAATACAAAAAAAAAAAAAGAAAAGAAATAGAATAGGTAGCCCCCCTCAAAAAAATGAAGCAAACAATCATATTCACATCAAACACATTCAAGAAGATTTGTTTAATATGGTCTGAGACACACAAATGAAAGACTGACAAGAGTAATGATGTAAAAAAAAATATTTCAACAAATATTGACGATGACAACAATCACTTAAAACAGGTTTTAATCTTTCCCCTAAGATTTTATGCTGTCTTTCAGAGAATGACTTATCAATTCCAGTTTGAGCTACAATGTTCATTTTACAACATTAACTTTCTGTTTACTACTAATGGCAACTGAATTGTGCGATCAAATGGTCACTCATACAGAGTAGGACAAAACAATCAACAACCAACTAAAGCAACAAAAAGTTACATATATACATGTAATATAACTCAACAATTTCAGAAGAGTGAAAATCAACTTTAGGTTAAAAGAGCCATAGCTGTGCACTAGAGCCATTTTTCTGTTCGAAAACCCTTATTTATACACATGTATTTTATAATCCTTGCTGTTGAATGTAATATCTAGGCTAGCTGTTTGCACTGTGATTGTATTTTAAAACTTTTGACCGCAAAAATATCCAAAAATGGAGAACACACAAAAAGCGATTAGAATTTAATGAGAATGAAACATCTCAAGACTTGACAAGTAGGCCTAGTATAGTCCCTGTAACACCAACTGAGGCACTGATGTTCTGTCCAGTCTAAGAGATCAGTGAATGGTCAGGTACTTCCTACCTAACACTAGGAGCTACATTCAGTCCCCCACCTCAGCCTGCCTTGTCTACCATAGTATGAATTATGAATGAGTCATCTATCTTTCTTCCCCCAGACCACTTGGCTGATCTCATTGCTTGTCACCCAACCCCTCCCCCCGTAGAGCCGCATCCAATAAACAAAGCAGATGAATAAATAGTGGCTGAGCAATCATATTCATAGTGCATTTGGCCCACTTATGGGGTCGCCTCTAGAAGTTTTAAAGTATATTGTGAGCGCCTAGCGGGTCACATATATCCTGTTATAAACTTGGCTATCACTGATTACTACAATACGAGACAATATTTCACCAAGATCTAATTAATGCCAAAATAGGACTGGACATGGGGATTTACAACACCCCTGTTTAAGCAATTTCCTGTTATGAGTGGTCCTTTTATATTATAAATGGTTCCGACTGTATGTATTCTAGGCTAGATCTAGATCTCCTTCGGTACTGAACCCAATTTCACTTAATTTGGTGCATAGATCTAGATCAGAATCTAGATACAGTATATTATTAGATCTAGATTTCTAGATCTAGATCTAAATCTTGAAGAGATTTATTTTATTAGATCTAGATCAAGAGTCTGTTTGTCGATCTAGTGTAAATTAATCTGTACCGAACCTAGATCTAGATCTAGCACCTACAAGAGTCTAATCAATCTTGATCTCTGAAATTTCTGGATCTAGATCTGGATGTAGATTTGATATTGATACAGATCTAATAATACTAAAAACAATGCCTGACTTCGACATTACCGATAGAAGTTAGAAATCTTGAGATTTCGATTCTGGATCTAAGTAGAACTATTCTATACCTAGAATCCCTACTAATCTTTTTGCTTGGAAAAGATATGATTCTCAAGAGCATAATTATTTACCTGTCAAAAGGTTCATAGTGTGCCTGCAGGAGGCGAACAGCTTGTTTATACAAACTCCGTACTTTCTTTGCATGCGATAACGTTTGCGTTTGTAAATAAGACATTTTGTAAGTCAGTAAAACGACCTACACAAGATCAACGGAGGTGACGGACTCACGAAAATTACCGAAAATAATCACTGCACAAAATTTATTATGTAAAGATAGTAAATTTGAGTATCCAAGGACGGTTACTCTGAATAATTGGCCGGTGTTAGTCGTTCATAGCACCCAAAATTTAAGAGAATCGGAGAAAACTATGGGCCGCAACCACAACATTGGTCATGGCTTTTGTGTTGAACAAACCTAGATCTAGGGATTAATAGGCCCAGGTCGATATGGTATGATTAAAAAAGATTAAGGATAAAGAAAGACTAGCTTGTGATGTTTGTCGTATATCTAGATCTAGAGTCTACATAATAAAGATCTAGATCTCTACTAGATCTAGTCTGGTGATCTAACTCATAAGTCTTAAAAAAGAAACTTAATCCTCATGACATAGCGGCACATAGATCTAGATTCTAGATCTGAACCTCTAGATGATCTATTCTGTCTAAATCTAGATCTAGATTTAGCGAGATCTAGATCAAGACAGATTTTTCAGTTCTTGAAATCTAGTTCTAGATCTAGCTCACAAAACATTTCAACATGCACAAAAATATTCCCCATAGAGTAATAACAATATTTAAGGTCCGTTTTTGTACCACTCGCAATAATGAGATGTAGATCTAGATCGAGACCTGTTATATTTGGATTCTTAGCCATTAGCATTTGTTTACTTGGGCTCAAGATGTCTGGCATTAGTGGCAATGATATAAAATGTAATCTGTGTGCATCTTGCTCTTGATATCTGTTAGTCTAACTACTCTAATAATAGTTCACTTTTTATTGTGCAAGAAAGTTCATGTGGGAGAGAAAAAAGAATCCCATTTTTAAAGTAACTTCTAACTGATGCACCATACCAATCATACCACTCATTACTTTTTAAAAATTCTCAGAATTTCATATTAATTTTTATATAATACTGAAAATGCAGAATTATGATTTTATGACAGGAATTATTCCAAAGAAAGAAAAAATGTGATGCAGGTTACTCGTAATTTGTCTTTGAATCTTGCATCATTGTTTGATAATAATAATAATCATACTGTTGAAACTCACATTGGCAAGTTGATGATTGACATTTGAATGGACTAACATTATTAGTAAGTCTGAGGGAGATGTGAGTGTTCAAAATTTTCTCTATAAATTATGAACAGTGAAGAGAAATATGCCTGTTTGCTATGAGAACAAATGAGATCTAGACATTGCCCATCTATTATATCTGTACATGTGATGATTTTATCATCATGAAACTACAAATGTTTTTTTGTGTTACACTGATTTTTCCCAGCCTTCTGTGTCAGTAGTATGAAATGAATAAATTTCTTCAACATCTGAAACAAGCCATGACCTTTATATTGCCTGACAGACTGCATTTTGCTGAGCAGTCATTGAGATTGAAAAGACAAATTAGTTCAAAGCCATTCTGAGTAAATTTATCTGATTTTCAGTTTATGTATTTGTAATTTAGTAAAACCTAGTTGTTGACTTCGCTGTGACTATTTTGTTTAAATGCAGTGTGAAAAAGCAAAGTTTTAATGAACAATTTGTTTTCATTTAGAAGTAGATATGCTTGCAGCTATATTATTTCCATTTGCAGATACTGGGTTCACTGCCAGGATGACAGAAAATATTCTTAAAATTGTGCCATCTCCGGAAGAGTTGCAGATTACAACTCGGCTGTCCCAAGGATCTCTGAGGTGTCCAGAAATGGGGTGTAACTATGTGGCACCAAATACATCAGTTCTGGGTCTGCATAAGGCACAATTTCACAATATTGTATGTTCTTTACAATAATTTTTTTTTCTTACTAATGACAAATGATTTTAAAAGAGTTCTTGACAAAGTATATCTGTCACAAATTCTGTTATTGCAAAAAAAAATTAGCTTTTTTTTTTTTTTTGATTGATTGAAATCATCTTGGAATAGATGATATATGATTATATTTTAAAAATTGGAGCCTCAAGAATTTATGCATTAATAAATAAGTCTGCACTTCATGCTTGTCACATATAGCTTGTCATATTTAAATCAGGTCCTTTAATGAAATAAAAAGCTGCAGAAATGTTCTTTGATTAAAAATTGGTCTTCATTTTTCATCTTGGCCACTGCGTGATGCTCATATATATATATGTTATTATGTAATTTTTTATGACTGTCCATGAAATAACAGAAGCAAAAAGAAAATATACTATTTGATTGTCAACTGTACAGTGAGTCATGCTACCACATGGTTCTACATTTTGTCAAATATGTACATGTATTTTCATTCATATCATTCTCAACATAGAGAACAAGTCCAGGAAAAGGTTCTGTTGCCCACTATCATTGCCCTGTGGCTAACTGCTATTTTGGTCCGAAGTCAGAAAGATATCTGAAGAACCTGGACATCCTGCGCACTGTAAGTCATACCTTTGCCTTACACAAATGATAAAGGAAGTCTACTGCTTACTTATACTAGTAACTTGATCTTGTAAAAACATTACTTTGATGATTTTGTCTGAACTTGTGTGTCTTTCAGTTGTTGCAACCTGAGTCTGAAAATAACATCATTGAAAATGTTATATGATATTTATAGTATCTTTATTAGTATACAAAGCTGTGAACAAAGAGCTCGTCATTATAGTATGCACAGTGGATGAATTATCTCAAAATGAATGTGATAAAGAAAATTTTGTATTTGTTTTTTGTTGAACCATAGAAATTATGTCATGGAAATTTATGTGACTTTTGATGTCTTTGAACAAATTACCTTTTAATGCAAACTGTGACAGAAACTATGAAATTGTAGCAGGGATTACTATATAATAATATTACAGTATGTAAGTTTGTCATGTGTAATGGTATATGTATTATGTTATTTGTTGAAGCTAACAGGAGTTCATATCTGGGCATGGCAGTACTTCTGATATCGTGTTTCATGCACTGATATGCATGTGAATAAATATGATGAATTTGTTCACAGCATTACATGAAAACTCACTCAGAGAAGAAGTTCGCTTGTCAGAAATGTGGCAAGGCATTTGGACTGGAGAGAGACTGTCATCGACATGAGAAAGAATGTGGGGAGAGCTTTGCATGTGAGGACTGCAGGAAGACATTTACCACTAGGGCTGCCTTGATGCGACACTGTGCTTATCAGCAACATAAAAAGCCAGAGAAGGCAATGAGGTATATGTTAGAAAATTCTATTCTTCTAATTTTTATTCTTTAAGGATCAAAAGCAGTTTTAAAGATAGTTACATTTTAGTTAAGATTTAGCACCATTGATTGTTACAATAATTTACTAATTATTCAGAATTAGCGTTGCTCCATGTATGTGCATTTTAGAAACCGTGTTGAAATTTCACTTTGTTTTTGACCTGTTAATATCAGCCAGCTTATTCCCATTCCTGGCACATTTATACAGAATGCTATGCTAGGCTAGCTGTATATTGGTGGGCATTAATCCAGTTGGGCTGTTGTGCTGTCATCAGTTGAAATTACTTACATGTCATGCATAGAAACATTCATCACGGACAAAAAAAAATCTGATTGATCATTATAGATAGTTGTGTCTTTGTTGATGTTGTCACTTGTAAATTTGTTTGATTTGAAATATAGATTCCTTGAATACATTATTTATTCCCCATCCAGAGTTTTCCTTGCTCTGCTGTTGTTGAAATCATCATCATTTTGGTGATGGCTGAAGAATACTCTTTCAAACAAACATAATGTATGGGATATTTCAATATTCTATGCCACTTATCTTTCAGGGTAGAACCAGTGAAAGAAAAGACTCCACCCAAACCTAAGGTAAAGAAAAAGAAGATGCCAGTTGTCAGGAAAATACAGCCCTTTATCTTACCAAAGCAAATCCCAGCTCTGCAGAACAATTTGGAAATCCAGACAGATCCCTCAGGCTCCAATGTTTTACTCCTTTCCAAGCTGACAACAGATAGCTCTGTGTCCCAAAGTGTTCAAACTATGGAGAAACTAAAGAGATCAGCTGCTATACAAACAAATCTATGCCAGAAGTCTCAGTTTGTCTCCACTCAGAATGAAAAGCTTTCGACTGGAATTCAAACTATGCTACCAGTTCAAGGAGAGCATTTTTGTGTGGCTCAGACTCAAACCAAGGAATCTATTCTTCAGAAAGCCATGAATGCTGCAAGAATTCCGGTCATGAAAGTCTGCAAAAGCACTCAGAAGTCATCCAGCGGTGGAACAAAAAGGAAATTTCCCGCAGCATCTGTTTGTTCTGCTGAATCTCAGACATGGAATTCCCTCACTGCAAAGAAAAGGGGATCTTTAGCTCATCCTGTTTCATATTCCTCATTTTATTTCCAAGTACATTATAGCCATGGCAAAGAGGTACAGCTGGAGAATGTTAATTTTGTAGAGCAATTTATGTCCAGCATGTCCACACAGACAAATCTCAGCTGTGTAGTTCAACAAAATCCTTCACAGTCAGCTGGTGCGTTGTGCAACACACAGTTACAAGACTGTCACACTCAAACCCTCATTCACATTGATAAAAATGCCACACCAAGCCAGCCTTCAAAATCACTTGATTTGATGAACATGAGTCACAACCAGATAACACAAATTATCAGCAGTGACCAGGATACCCAGACATGTTCTCCGATTGCTAGAAGCGTATACAGTTCTAACTTTGGATTAGGTGCCATTCAAGACAACCAAACCCAGACTCCTGCCAGCTATCTGAATCCTGATGTCATCCAGAGCAGTCACACACAGACTCAGATCTGTGCCATGATGAGCAAGGCAGAGACGCAGGATCAGGGTACCCTTTGTGATGATCTTTTCAGTAACATAAACATCCTGCCTTCACTAAATGCTGATCCGAAACAGTTATCAACATTCACTACCCAGACAGAACCAGCTAGAGTTAATAATGTTGCCCAAATTCCTGTTGCACAATCCTTCTCACCATCTGGTGTCACTGTCTCACTAGGTTCTAATAGTGGTATTGACTTCTTGCTGGAAGATGATGAGAAAGCATCTTCTTCATCAACAATAAATGCCAGCAAATCCACAGAGACATTCACAAATCTTCTGATGGAGGTAATAAATGAAAATGAAAAGTCTCTCAAAAATCAGGCATCCTCAACTTCTATTGCCTCAAGTTTTTCTGGGAGTCACATAGATACTCAAGAAGAGGTAGACAATGAAGTGTCCATGATAAGCATGCAGACTCAGACATTTGGAAATTTGGGCATGGACTCCATGACACAGACAGTAGAAGGGTTAGATTGGAATTCAAATCCTCAGACAATGGAGGATCTGTTTACAGACATGATGACACAAACAGGAGATGATTTGTTGGAATATCTGACCAGTGACAGCCAAACACAAACTCTGAATCAGTTTTGTGAGACTATGCCATCATTCTCATCAACTTCAGGTCAAGCTCAGGAATATTTCAACACTTCAGATACTGTCTCAGTTTCTACTACAGATACCTCGACTCAGATTAACTATGAAAATCTATTTGGAGACAATGCTAGCACTCAGACCACCTGGGACATGGATGATCAAATTCTAGACTTCCAGACTGGCTCATTTTCTGCTCCAACAAATGTTTTCATAAATCAGATTGAAAGAAAAATTCCTGTAGAAACTGGGACCTTTGCGGATATTTCAGAGAAAGAAAAGAACAGCGTGGAAGATTTTGATATTTACAGAAAGAGCTCAGCTTTTGATGCTATTTGCTGTTGGCAAAATGAAGGAAGTTTTGAAACAACAGGCACCCAGATTGACCTGTTAGATGTGGGTCCTGTCACAGAAACATCTGAAACCCAGACTGCATTTGATCCTTTATTTGCTGGTTCAGGTTCAGGGAAGAGTGATTTTTCAGTGCAGCCAATCAAATACCTGGAATCATCACATACTCAAACAACAGCTGATCCAATGCTCCCAACTATGGCTTTTGATGATGATATACACCCTCTTTTGCTGTCACGAGAGAACATCTTCTTAAGGAAAGAAACATCAGATACCCACTCTTCTGTCACCCAGGAGACAACTAAATGTCAGACACAGTGGGATTCCCTGTTAACTTCAGTGGGAACTTCAGAGACGCAGACTGATGATGCTGATATATTTGCTGTAACCTGCAATGACATTCAAACACAGACAAATCTTGGACCACAGTTGATGGTTGACATAGATCTCACAGATTCATTTACACAAACTAGTATTGACCAAAATACTCAGACAGGTTCAATGTTTGACATGTTACATTAGATAAATTTTATAACCCCCCGGTGGGGATTGACCAGTATATTTTTCAGTTAGTCTGATATGTATACATGTCTAATCCACCTGTTTGCCAATTTTAAAGTGTCACCTTGTATGAGTTATGGGCCCTTGAAATTATGCGGTTTTGTCCCTTTTCAAAATAAGGGGGTGATTTTTAAAAAAATTGATTTATGCAAAAAGTAATGTGTTCACATCATTGAAAATTTACACAAAGCTTACTAAAAGGCATACAATGATGGTAAATATGTAAAACAGAAGAAAATGTTACATTTGGAACAATTAAGGAGAGCACAAGTTACCCCGCGATGATAAAATGAAAGCTTTTTACTAATATTTAACAAGTTTTTTGACAATTTGCTGTCTTTTACCCAATGCATTTATATTGACTTACAATCATCTTATAAACTCCCAAAAGAAGCATTTAAATGATAAATTCAAAAAAATTTACTTTGACTCTCTACAAAATTTTATTTAAAGGGGGAAAACATCATTATAAGGTGGAAATTTTATGCAGAGACAAATACTCTCTCTCTTTTTCTCTCTCTCTCTCCACCCCCTCCTCTCAAAAAATACAATTTTGTAAAAATGAATACCATCCATCACTATTCCCCCACTCTCTCTACTCTCTTTCATTCATTACCCTCTCCCCCTCCCAACCCACACCCCACCCTAACACACAGTACACACATAAACACATACACACACAAACTAAAAAATGAATAAAATTAATGCAATCCATCTTTACCCATTTTATTCATCACTTACACAACAACTTTGCCCTGACTGTTCTCGCAGAAACTTAAGAATACAGCACAAAACTATTTAGTTAAGTTAAATCTTTTCTTCAAAATGACCTGTATTGTTATGCTCTCCTTCATATAATACATGTTACTTTACTGATAAACAATGCAAATAAAACTTGTATGAGACACAAATTACACCTATAACCTCATTAAAACATAATCAAACATTGATTGAACAATGAACATAAGTTGTATAGAATATGACAAAAGCTGTGGGTATGTCGAATACCTATCAGGATGATTCATCCTCGCTTTCATTCTCGGACTCGCATTCCTCTTCTGACTGAGTTGAGAAGGTGATGGCATCATCTTCCACGTCTGATTCTTCAGAGATGTTTTCATCAAACAAAATGTCAATCAACTCAGTGGGAAGAATGTGATCATCACACCAGTCAATATTTAAGTTTCCACTTGAATCTGCTGTCCATCCATTTCCAGCTGGTTCAGGTATCTTTGGGATATTGTTCAAGAGCACTTCTCCAAATCAGAGCTTGGTAATTGGCCCGCTTCATATGTTCCTGTAGGGAGGTTCTGCATGGTGGTAGCAGACTCAAGTCAATGCCCTTGTGATATGACAAAGGTTCATCATTGCAGCTGGCACCTAGGCGTTGTCTCACAATGTCATATCTGACTTTGTTCACAGGTGAGGAAGAAGTTTTCCCATAAATTTTGCACACAAATGTCTCCAACCGGCCCATCATGTAGTCACTGAGTTTGGTAGATCTTCCACAGTCTGAAAATAACATTTCATGGTTCTGCTGCATAATTTTTAGTGTCTTGATTTTCCCCTTGCCAGCAAAACAACTGACGGAATCACATCCAGTGAAAGAGTGAAATCCAAAAAGGGCATCGCGGAAGACCTTGCTGTACATTTGAGAGTACTCTGAGATGTTGATTCTTCTTCTCTTATTACCAGTCCCAAAGTCTAGGATGATGGGTTTGGTGATTTCATCCTGGTGACTCAGGAGGAGTAAAAAAACATCTGTGTCCGTTGAGCGAACAACAATTTCTTCACATTTGTCATACTTGGACACATAATAGCAATGAAGAATCAGTCTTGTGTCAGCTTCATCTTGAGATGAGAATAAATCCCAACATGGCTGGAAATCAGTGGTGAGCCCATCACTACTTGAGAGTAGCACACATCTCTCTTGGTGAGTGAAGTAAATGTGTCGGTGTTTGGAGCTTGCTAGCATAGGAGTCACTTTGCCATTCAGTTAGAAGCAAGCTGGTTAAACCTTTTTTGTTTTCATCGTATGCCAGAAATGCCTTCCAATCCCGTGGTAGCTTTGTATTTCGGCCTTCCACAATATATACATACTTGTCAAATGCGCCATGCCGTTGTCTTTCTGTGAGTTTAATAGAGTTTGGCTGATAGGAGTCAGTGACAAAATGAACCACATCTGCTTTTGGTAGCATATGGAAAACTCTTTCAGCAAAGTCACCAAAAGTGCTTGGGAGATTTGTAACTGACTGTATGAGTGCCATTCCATCAATGATGGGTGTGGTCTGCTTGTATGGCTGAGAAGCTTGGTTTGAAGGAACAGACTTTTCCATCCTGTGCAAGATTGTGGACTTATCTGTTTTTAAAGGCATACCATCACATGTGGCGAGAGCCCATGGCACAGGGTTGAGTGAAAATTCCATGATCTTTTCAATCTAAAATCTAAAGCTGGCCAAAAATGTTTCCCTCTGTTTTGAGTCGCACTTCTTTCTTCTGTGATGATTTAATTACCATCTCCTTACTTTGAGAGGCAAATGTCTTCAGTTTGTTCCGCTTCAAGGGTTCATGAAAAGATTTTGTTTTGTTCGTCAGATTTTCTTCCACAAATTCATGAAATGCCTCTTGTCCTTTCATTTTAATGCTTTGAGGGTCACAAGTCACTGTTTCTTCAGCTTTCCTTCCTGATGACAAACACACTAGTTCATCTTTCTCAACTTCAAAAGGATTAATGAATCCAGCCAGAGCTTGTGCAATCTTCTTCACTGCCTCTA
>JBCEWB010659178.1:0-13846 GCA_039654565.1 Peronia peronii
CCTATGGCGCAACACCTTTGCCAAAATTCCAGTAATTGACTAGCGGGGGTGGCTTCGATAATTAAATCGCCCTCTCGTTGAAGGTTCAACACGCAGTAAGGCTCTGTCTCGGTCATTAGCAGCACCTTACTGTCTCACACTGATTTATGGGCCGGAAGACTCGACAGAAAGAGCATCCGTGGGGGAGCGAACAATAACATCAGGTATCAGCTTACTTTTGACACAATCTCGGGGACGTCACAGCTTCCTACGATCGTCACACTTTCAAACCATACAACATCACAATTTGGGTATCTTGCAAAGGTTAAGCAAGTGCATTCGTTCCCACGCTCTCAAACTCACTAGCTCACACATGACTGGGGCCCCTTGATCCAACCTCTAAGGAAAAGTCATGATTATCAGGATTGTGGAGAGAATATATCTTTTTTCTTCAATCACCATCTCTGGGGTTAGATGGTTTCTCCTTTATATAAGTCTGGGTGTGCTTCACTGACTTTCTGTGGTATTGTAGATTCCATCAGACAATTTTAAGGGTCACATAAATAGCAAGATCTACGTCTTTTTGTCTCCTAATTCAAATATTGACGAAAAGTTCGTACAGTCTAACAGTAGGGGGAGATATCTCTGCTTTCATTAACATCCACTCTCATTGACTATGCCCCCCCTCCCCTCCCCTTACAGGTGTGGATGAGGCCGGCAAGTGTAAGTTGATCACCAAGAAGATCCATATTGACATCACCGAGCCAGTGGAGGGCAGTCTGAAGAGTGGACCCTACTACAGCATGGTCAGTCAATGGTCACCTTATTGCTCCGCTTCCCTAACTCAGACAACGCAAACAAAGGAAGGACCACTGAATAAATTTAGGATAAAATTGAAAGATAATTTCTAGATGTGGAAATAGATATGTAAATGTCCAGATGAAAACATTATCCCTTCCGCTGCTAAATTTCATGCATATTTATATACAGTTCTATTTTCACGTAACACAGACAACGCTGATCTCAATTCAAATACAATTTATACTTTCAGTAATGAGTTCACGAAACCTGATGCTGTGAAATAGATCTTCTTTCATGCTGCCTCATATTTTACACTGTAGAACTGAATGACCACCATTCAGTACTCTTGACTTACTATCCTGATGATCTTCAAATGTCAGTGACAGGTCGTAATCAAGTCACTCTTCATATGTGACCTTTCCAGAACATGTCCTTCACCCCGCACGCGCGAGCCATTCACGTGCAGTGGGTGAACTACAGTGACGCGGAGTCTGGTTTGCAGACGATCAAACTGGACCTGTACCGGCGGGTGTCATGTGACCTGTCAAACACCGACCCTGACCTGCTGGTCAAGTCTGTCTCCGTGGCCGGCAGCTACACTAGTTACAAGTTCTTGGACATGGACGTCAATGTAAGGCAGCTGTTGTTGTCAAACTTTCCGCCTGTTCTTGGTTAATGCAGCCTAAATTTGTGATCGTGTGTTTGCATGTTTGAACTGAAATCTTAGCTGAGATGGGACGGGCATAGTTTCATGGACTGGGTTAGTCAGGTGAAATGCTCTGATGCTGTTAAAAAGAAAATTTTATTACGAACACTTTTGGCTGCCAGCTGTCCAGTTTTTCATCCTATGACATCCAACATTGCGAGTAGAGAAACTGGTGGGACACAGACTTTGTCAAGATCAGGGATATGTGATCTAGTTTCCACATAAACAACAAACACCCTAGCAGGTCATGTTGATATGCTTTAAACAGAAATTTCAGTGAACGTGTCATGGAGTTCTGTGAAACTCTGATGAATTCAGGAAATTTCTGCAAAATTCCGTCGATTTAAGGCATCAGAGTATACCAAACTGACCCATGTTTTTAAAGTCTGCTGAATGGAGATGGAATATTAGGCTAACGGCTAAACATTCGTTCAAGAAAAAGACAAAAGAAAGAGTCACTTTTTGACAACTTTGGCCAAATTTTTTCTTGTTTGTCAACTCCTCAGGTCAAATGTTGACTTGTTGTTTGAGGTCTTGGATTAAAACTTTTCTCATTTAGGTTGGAAAATATATCCGATTTCAGTGAGATTATTCGGGGAGATATGGGGGAAGAGGGGAACTCCATCTTCCTAGTGTTAATTTGATGCTCAATCATGGCTGATATTTCTCTTGCCAGGCCTCCACCGTCTACTATGTTGACCTGACCGCCTACAACTTTGCTTCCCTAAGCGTCACCACTCGCTCACCGCCCATCGTGATGGACACGTCAACAGCCACAGCGGGCACTGTCGTGGATGGCTCCAACATTCTGTCTGACGTGGCCTGGGCCGGCTCCCAGCAGGAGATCAAAGGTAAACAACACGTGGGTCATACAGCGACCCTAAATTACTATCTGCACATAGTCCAGCATTTCTCGCCAGTCATCAGTCTGTCTAAAAATGTTTTCTGGCTTAATAAGTTCTATATGAAGGTGATGCAAACAAACTAAATGTACAGCGTCAGCAGCTCTACTGGTCATAACTGAAGACGTTTTCATACAAGATATTAAAGTAAAGGACGTATTGTAAGATGTTTTGAGCCTGTACTAGGCGGGGGAAACGCTGTATTTAAAGCTCTCTGTAAGTATTATTGTCATTATTATTTTCATGATACTGTAACTCTAACATAACAGGACCATCTGCGGACGGTCCAAAATTTTCATACGTTATCACTTCGTGTATGTTTTTTTTGCCAGTAGTATAGTATCATGTAAGAAGCAGATCCTGTGAAGGAATTCACGCTTAAATAGTCAATGTAAATCCACAGCTTCAGAAAATAATGTTAATAGATACACTTGATGCAAAACTGCAAAATTTCATACAACACGATATGTGAATTGAGTCAGTTCAAATTGAGAGACATCCCCCTTCCTCGATCCTCCCCTCATATTTCCACGTGTAACCTCCCAACGCCCCCCCCCCTCCTTACTCCAGCGACGCTCCTGTACTTGCCCACCTCCTCCGGCTCCATCTGCCCGCCCCAGACCCTGAACAACACGGACCCGGACTGGAAGACCCTGAGTTCCAGCATCAACAACGACCAGACAGGGCGGATCCTCAACCTGGTCGTCAGGGACGCCAATGTCCAGCGGCCATCGCTGCACACGGAGGAGTTCATCGTCAAACTGTCACGTGATACCTCCACCAATGAGATGTTCACTGGAGCTTTCTACAGAGAGGCGGGGCTGGCTAACGGTGGGGTCTATGAGGTAAGACTAGGGATAAACTCTTGCATTTTCAGAACTTTACATTATTTTATTTCTTTTGTTTGAATAATACATAATATTTATTTAAATCTTCAGCAACAGCAGTCACACAACACGGATGTCGAACAAAGAACTGTATCCAAGGTCAATGAAATGTCCATTTTTCTCTCTAGCGCCATGTGAAATGGAAATCTACTTTTGCGTTAAGAGTCGAAGGGTCTGCTAAATGGCAATACTTATTGTAGACTCAAAGTCAATAATAGTGAATAATTTTACTTT
The DNA here is from genome assembly GCA_039654565.1 of Peronia peronii. Lineage (NCBI taxonomy): Eukaryota > Metazoa > Mollusca > Gastropoda > Systellommatophora > Onchidiidae > Peronia > Peronia peronii. The sequence continues at coordinate 3,510 of JBCEWB010659178.1, forward strand.
TTCATTTCTTAATGCTGTCCAAACATTTGTGAGGATACATGCCATTTATTCCTATATATCACAACGTGCTAACCTATTGTAACTATTCCTAACTCTGCTTGACGTAGGCTGTGTGGTATTTGCATACCAGGGATCATGAGAAGCGGCGGGAGCGGCATTTTAAGATAATGTTGAACCATTGTTGTCCATTTCTATATTCCTACCACATAAATTGCTCTTTTACTAGTTCCAAGACAATAGTGAAACAATAGAGAAGGTATAGATTTAGTAGTTTTGTTTTGTTTTTTTAATCGAAGGGTCAGCCTCCTCACGAACTCCTTGTATAAAGAAATAGAAAAGATGGAGTGATCTGGTAGATGGTATTTCACACTGTGTACCAAGTCACCTGATCTAGAGTGAAGGTGATCGGTAAAACATCAGATACAAATCTGAGTTGCTGGGAGAAATTGAGCGGTGGCGTAGAACAATTTTTGATCTGGCCATCTTTTTTTTTTTTTTACCGATCAGTTGTAGCAGACATGGAAATGGTTATTTTTAACTGCCATTAATGACATTTTATCTTTCTCTCTCTTTCTCACATACAGGCACACAACCTATGTCTCTCTGTTTCTCTCTCTCTCTCTCCCCCCCCCCATCTCTCTCTATCTGCGTCTCTCTCTCTCTCTCTCTTTCTCTCTCTCTTTATTTCTATATTTCACCATACCTTGAACTAAATATCTTTCAATATCATCAAGAAATAGAATATCTACAAGCATATACATAAGACTAGCTTGTCATAAGATAAAGATTCAAGGAAAATGCTGCTTTTCTTTCGTAGAGATCTGTCGCACTGTGACCTCTGGGCAAATGCACATGTTCACTGCTATCTTTGCCGTCAGTGCTGGTCACGGCAAATGTCAGGGTTCTAGCTAAGAGTTTTGTGATGTTCCCCCCAGATGGACATTCAGGCGGCGGGCGGTGACGGACAGGCGGTGACCAGTGTGGTCTTCTGGGACGGACCTGAGGACTACGTGACCCACTACGACTACACCGTGCCCAGCACTATCCCCTTCTGCTACTGCTGCAACGACACGGTGCCTACTGCAGTAAGTGTTAGCCCTGACAGTCGGCTGGTCTGGCGTCTAGTCCTCGGGACAAATCTGTCTAGAGGTCATGTTTAAATTAGAGGCTCTCATGATATGAAAACAAACAAATAGAAGTGCACAGGTGTTAATCAGCCAGAAATCTATGTGTGTATGAGTGCGCGCGCGCGTGCGTTTGTCTGCTGGTGTGTGTTTTAACAGTTACATGAAATGATGATTTCTGCTTAATAACAACTAGATATAAATGTTCAGTTTCAGTATCTCTGAACTGACGCAAACATAGCATGCTATCTAATCATTACACCAGTACTGAAGATTGACTTAATCACTTCTTTTCCCATGACATTTCCTTCTTTCTTTCCAATGTCGTTGTATGCACTAAAACATGTGATCTGTTCTGCCACATACAAATTATGTTGTCAAGGACATTTATCAAAGTAGTCATGCATTAGACTGCCCAACCGTAATGCAAAATACCAGTGTTCGACTGAAGTTCATTACATAGGTTATTATTCGGTACACAAAACATCTAGTCGAGGAAATATTACAGACAGTCTGAAATTCGATCTCAGGAAAATAACACAAGTTTCACATCAAATTGTGCATCTACATGTTCCTTGAGGCAGTGAGGGTGAGTCAGTATGTGTGCTCACTATGCTGTCACAGTCTACTGACTGACTTACTGACTTACTGACTGACTGACTGATTGACTGACTGACTGACGAACTGATTTACCGACTGACTGACTTACTGACTGACTGACTTCCTGATTGATTGACTGACTGACTAGCTGACTAAGTGACTGACTGACTGACTTACTGACTAACTGACTTACTGACTTACTGACTGACTGACTGACTGACTGACTGACTTACTGACTGACTGACTGACTTACTGATTGACTGACTGACTGACTAACTGACTAGCTGACTAAGTGACTGACTTACTGACTGACTGACTGACTGATTGACTGACTAGCTGACTGACTGACTGATTTACTGACTGACAGACTGAGTGACTTACTGACTGACTGACTAACTGACTAACTTACTAGCTGACTAAGTGACTGACTAACTGACTGACTGACTTACTGACTTACTGACTTACTGACTGACTGACTGACTTACTGACTGACTGACTGACTGACTAACTTACTGACTAACTGACTTACTGACTTACTGACTGACTGACTGACTGACTTACTGACTGACTGACTGACTTACTGATTGATTGACTGACTGACTAACTGACTAGCTGACTAAGTGACTGACTTACTGACTGACTGACTGACTGACAGACTGAGTGACTTACTGACTGACTGACTAAGTGACTTACTGACTGGCTAACTGACTGACTGACTGACTGACTAACTGACTGACTGACTGACTGAGTGTTTGTCTGTACATGTGTCTATCTGTGTGTCTCCCACCAGTCCTGTAATTCCATTTGTGGCGGCTGCACGTCCTACCTGAGTAACAACCTGGTCCTGGGCCGGCGTAGACGTTCGACCAATCAGGTGATGCAGCTGACCAACTCCCAGGTAGCCACCTTAGCCAGCACAGGTAACATGAACAGCATCAACCCCTCGGCCACCAGCAACCCCTCCCAGCCCGCCTGTGGCATGCAGCTCTACAAAGGTAGGTGCACACTCCTCATCCACATCTATATGTACAACTGGATCACCTCACATCTCTCTTACGGTCTTTGGTATGCGGCGAGATCTATGTGTGATCTGACTTCTAACTTGTTCCATTTCAACTCTTAGGTACAGATAAATGTGGTTACAGACATCCATGTAAAAGCTGAAATTGTCTTCAACAATAGCTAGATCAAAAATGTATGTTGTTAACTTTATTTATTTATTTATTTATTTATTATTTATCTATTTACTTGTTCATTATTTATTTATTTATTTATTATCTTATTTTATTTTGTTTTATTAATTTATTATATTTTACTTTTGCTGCACGAAATGTTTACCTGGCGATGTTTGACTTGGACATAGGCGGATCTTATTGTTCTCTTCATCAATAGCTGTTTGTTTACCACTGACAAGCAAGGTTCTTGTCCTCTCCCCCCCCCCCCCCCCCCCCGCACCCCTCACAGACGGCTCTCTAGGACGGCTGGTTCTCTGGTGTACCTACAGCTCCACTCAGACGTACGAGCCCACTCACGAGGACTTTGAGTTGGACTTTGACCCCACAGCCGACTTCCACCACTACACCATCGAGATGTACAACGTGGCTGACGAAGCTGCCCGGGTGAGTGGTGGTGGCTGTGTCTAGTGGTTTGTCATTGTCCTCTCTCACTCTGGACAGCAGCTCTCGGTACCAGTGTCTGGGACCGCCACAGACTATGGGGACGGCCTTGTTCAATGAGATATTTCTACACTGGTCACCAGACCGAGGAATTTTCGCTCACACTACCGTCATTTTTAAGAATACAATTCATGCAATTAAAATAACCAGCGTATCTACTGTATTTTTTAAAATGACAGCAACACACGCTTATTGGCGTTCACGCTCTGCGCATGACCGACAAGTTTTGACCAATGATGAGCGTTCAAACATCTCACACCGTATAAACAAAGCCACATGTGAGCGATGTTTCTTCGGTCATAAGACCGATCTAGAAATACCTCACTGAGTGTCAGTTTAAAGAATCAGAATTCAGTTGGTAAAATCTCAGTGGTGCAAGAGTCAGTTTTCATCTCCACTTTCACTATGAGGGAAAATGCTCTTGGAATTTGCTCTGGTTCAACCATTTTTATTGATCAGTTTTATTTCCCTGAAGGTGGTTTGTTGGACGGGCGGAAGTATCTATTTATAACACAATTGCTTTGACGTAGACAACTATAGTGATGTCTTCTGTATTAGGTCGAGTAGGTTTTAACACCGCAAGCTCTTTACTGATATGATCTGCAGTGACGGGCTGTTTATTTCTGCCAGCTAAGTCACTTCAATGAGTGTAATACAAACATTGAAGTTTAAAAATGACTTTTGCTCTTGCCATTTGGAACACGTAGGACAAACAAAAATGAAAAAAAAATATGAAAACATTTTAATGAGAGAAAAAAAAAACATGGGAAGTTTTTCAGAATTTTCTGGCTCTCATGTTGCAGAAAACAAAATACTTTGCCTCGTGATTTGTTTACCTCTCTGCTATGCATACATTACACCCCTTTGTACCTGATAACGGAAAGTAATTTTAATAGTGGTGGAAATGGCTGATTCCGTGTTGTATCAGATGGATGTTTATCAAACCCGCTGCCTTCTTATTGACATTTTTAGATTAGGGCAACCCTTTTTTTTTTCAAGACCCTTCCAAGATAATCACCCTCAGGGGGTTGAAAGGCATAAAATAATATCGTCGTTGGCAGTGCAGTCCCGGAGGACAGGCTTGATACGCCAGGTGAGGTTTTTCATAGGGTTGTGAACAACGCCAGGTGTGGCATCGTCAAATAATATGTCTCGCCGGCCAGTCGAAATGAAACGTAAGTCCCTGGGCTAGAACCGAGAAATCGGACTTTGAATGTGATGAGGGAGGTCAGACATCGATTTTTTTTTTTTTAAATCGCAGAAATCGAAAGTGCATTCATTTCTGAACAAGATAATGTTGGCCATGCCCTCAATTTATAAATATTTCTTCATTAAAATCGGTTGGGATATAGGTATGATTTATGCGTTGGACTATTCATTTAAACTCGATTTTCTCGGAATTTCGGTCATGGCTGGAGGTTCCCCCTTGTCTCTTTAAATTCCATATTTCTGGCCAGAATAAAACTAGCTCAAAACTTTTTTCACCACCTGAAAGGGTATGACATAGGCTTCCACATGATACCAAAAATCTCATATGGTGAAAAATCGACATACGTCTCATTTTGACCGGCTGTGAGACAGTATGCCCTTACCGTCTTATTCCAGCCTACCTGGTGCATGAACGTGGCTATCGACGGCTCAGAGTCGGACGTCAGCCTGTGTGGTTTACCCCAGTTCTCCACCAACACATCCCTTCTCTTCTCCGTCTGGAACTGGAAGAACTTTGTCCCCACCGTCAACGTGAGCTCTGTCTTCTCCACACTGTGGGTGGCTGAGGCCACTTTCAAGTGAGTAACGGCATACGCTGGTCTTGCACTGCAGGTGGCAAATTTCTACAGCGTCTTAAACTTTCCGGTCAAATTTCTATACTGAAATGAGAATAATTATAATAGAGGTTATTATACATATCATGAACACATGAAATATTGGGACTGAAAACACTTTCAGTTTCATGTTTGATATCAAATCTTAAACACAAATTAATATTTCAATCAAAACCGAACAGAAGTAGATGGAGACCTATGACAGGGCTCTAGGTATGGTAAATGTCTGAGCCAGTTGAGATTTTTGCAGGATGAACTATCAAGTCTCCTTGGACAAGGAAATTTCCTTTATGTGTTATATCTAATACTGCTCAACTATCTATAGAGCGTGTGACCCCCATAGTTGCTTGTTATTACTGAGACATGGATAGTTGTTTGACTTTGAGACGTTCCAACTTCCAGGAACATCGTCATCCCAGCGGACCAGAATAACGTATGTCGGTATGAGACTCCCTTCAGGGGCGGCACTCACGGCGTGGTCTCCTTTGAGGCTGGCATCGGCTCGGAGGGTTTGCTGGATGATCTCGTACCTTTTTCACAGGTAAGCATCTCTTGTAGGCATCGGAGTGGTTGTTGTTGCTGTATTGTTACTGTTGTATCAGTTGTTGTTGTAGATGTTGCTGTAGTTGTCGTTTATTCATTGTTATTATTGGTGTTGTTAGTTTTGTTGACAGCCATAGTTGTTGCCGATGATGTTATTCTTTTCATACATGTAATATTTTAGAAGCGGACTGTGTAATCACCATCTCCAGCTCACTAACTAACAATGCTCTGTCTCACCATGACTGACCATACCCTGCTGACTGACCATACCCTGGCTGACTGACCATATCCTGGCTGGCTGACCGACTGACCATACCCTGACTGACTGACTGACTGACCATACCCTGACTGACTGACCATACCCTGACTGACTGACCATACCCTGACTGACTGACCATACCGTCACTGACTGACCGAGTGACCATACCCTGGCTGACTGACCGATTGACCATACCCTGACTGACTAACTGACTGACTGACCATACCCTGACTGACTGACCATACCCTTGCTGACTGATCATACCCTGAGTGACTGACTGACCATAGCTTGACTGACTGATCTTACGCTGACTGATTGACCATACCCTGACTGACTGACTGATCATACCCTGAGTGACTGACTGACCATACCCTGGCTGACTGACCATACCCTGGCTGACTGACCATACCCTGACTGACTGACTGACCATACCCTGGTTGACCGACCATACCCTGACTGACTGACCATACCCTGACTGACTGACTGACCATACCCTGACTGACTGACCACACCCTGACTGGCTGACTGACCATACCCTGACTGACTGACTGACCATACCCTGACTGACTGACCATACCCTGACTGACTGACCACACCCTGACTGACTGGCTATACCCTGACTTACTGACTGACCATACCCTGGCTGACCGACCATACCCTGGCTGACTAACCATACCCTGACTGACTGACTGACCATACCCTGGCTTACCCTGACTGACTGACTGACCATACCCTGGCTGACTGACCATAGCCTGACTGATCATACCCTGACTGATTGACCATACAGTGACTGACTGACCATACCCTGAGTGACTGACCATACCCTGGCTGACTGACCATACCCTGACTGATTGACCATACCCTGGCTGACTGACCATACCCTGACTGAATGATCATACCCTGACTGACTGATTATACCCTGACTGACTGACTGACCATATCCTGACTGACTGACTGACCATACCATGAATGACTGACTGACCATACCCTTGCTGACTGACCATACCCTGAGTGACTGACTGACCATAGCTTGACTGACTGATCTAACGCTGACTGCCTGACCATCCCTGACTAACTGAGTATACCCTCACTGACTGACTGACCACACCCTGACTGACTGACCATAGCCTGACTGAATGATCATACCTTGACCATGCCCTCATTGACTGACCATACCCTGATGCTCCAGGTGTCCAGTCCCTGCGTGCCCTGTGTAGACAGCTGCGATCACTACCAGTGTGACTCCAACTGCTCAGCCACCGACATCCAGACAGTCACCTTGACCTTGCCCAACCTGAACCTGCCGCTCAACTACACAGACCCCAGTGGTAACGACAAGGCCAGAACCTATTATTTCACTGGTAAGTCTAAGGCCAGAACCTATTATTTCACTGGTAAGTCTAAGGCCAGAATCTATTATTTCACTGGTAAGTCTAAGGCCAGAATCTATTATTTCACTGGTAAGTCTAGCCCCGCCCACAACATGCCGGTCTCCAATCAGCGAATAGGTCTGACATATCCCAGATTTTTACATTTTGGTTTATGCTCGAACTACCCTGATACGGCCAACAGTTTTGGTCTGTCTGTCAAGTAATGACACTCTGAACAGAAAGATCAGATGAAGTGTTTGAATGATCGTGCATCTTTTTTTTTTTTTTTTTTTGTCATCCCATTCTCTCTCAATGTCTCTTTCTCCCCTCTGTCTCTCTGTCTCTCTTGCTTTCTTCATTTCTTTCTCTCTTTCTCATGTTTATTGATGATCAAATGTTAGTGTCCCCAAAGATTGAGTTTATTTTTCAAAATGTATATAAAAAACTTAAGCAGAAAATAAAGTGTAGAACTTTAATAACCCATACATTTTTCTGTTTAGGGTATTCACCCAAAATTGTATGTATTGTCTGATTGTTTTTTTTTTCTAGGGTTTAAGAGTTTTTAGGGAATAGATCGAACCTTCAGTTCCAAATATCTATGAGGGTAGTCATCTATTCTACGTGGTAAGTGTAGTCTCTGCTACCAACAAACAATGGCGTGTTTGATCGAGTTGAGACCACGTGACCATTTGTTTGCCCATGTGACCATTTGTTTGTTCCCCCACCAGTACGCGCCATGTTGGCCTCGGGTCAAAGTGTCATGGCGTCCTCTGACGGCTTCAGCATTGACGTCACCGCTCCCCAGTTCGACAACTCGGCCTTTGAGTACCTGGACACCAGTCACTCAGGGGAGATTCGGCCCGCCTACAAATTCTTCGGCTCGAACTCCACCATGATGGCGGCCTGGAAGTGCTATGATCCTGAGAGTAGTATTGTGGTAAGTCCACGCTGTGAGTCTGTCCAAACTGACCACTTCGGTTCTGAAAAAAGGTCATACTGAAAAGGAAGAAAATTCTAATGTTTAAAACAGCTATGGATGTTGCACACGGCAGCACTGAGAACAGAGAAAATCTTGGTACTGAACATCTATTTTTCCTTATCGATATTGAGGGTGAGCCAGTTATTTACAGTTTGTTAACACTAAGACATTTTAAGACATCAATACATCGTCTTCTTCTTCTTCTTCTTTTTCTTTTTCCTCTTCTTCTTCTTCTTCTTCTTCTTTTCCTTTTTCCTCTTCTTCTTCTTCTTTTTCTTTTTCTTCTTCTTCTTCTTCCTCTTCTTCATCTTCTTCTTCTTCTTCTCCTCTTCCTCCTCCTCCTTCTTCTTCTTTATCTAAATATTTTCTAGACTGTAATGTTATTATGACTAAGCCTTGCTAGTACTGAGATTCCCTCTAAGTGTTGCACATAAAACTGGCTTGTTCTAGGGTTACAGATGGGCAATTGGTACCACAGTGGGTGGAGAGGAGATCCAGAACCTGACATCCACCGGGGAGGTGAATGAGGGCATTAACTCCAACCTGACCGGTTTGCTGAACGATACAGTCAAATATTACGTCTCCATCGAGTGCACAAATGGCGCTGGCCTGGTTTCTTTCTACAACGACACCACAGGTGAGGATGGGATAGAGGGGTTCATTTTTTCCGCACTGTTTCCATTGCTTTAAATGATGACCTTTTCTGGTTTGATGAAGAAATCGTAATGTGAGAGCGACCAAAGATTCAAATGATGGCGTCAATGAAAAAGCAGAACAGATTTGGTTTAGTTGTTTTTTTGTTGTTTTTTTTGTGGAAAGGAGGGGGGAAGGGGGGGGGGGATTGGAGGTGAACAGCACATCAGCGCGATCATGATTACATTGGGTATACAAGTAAGTAAGATATATCAAAAGATGTACAGAATATGGAGGGGCATCAAACAGTGCAAAAGAGACTAATACAAAAAAAAAAAGAAAATATGAACATACAGATTGTCGTGTGGTTCGTGTGGCGTGTGGTGTGTGGCGTGGCATGGCATGTGGTGTGTGGCGCCCCACCATATGCACAGGGTAGCAGAGATAGAGAGCTAACATAACGGAAGTGCTAAGGTTTAAGGGACGTCAATCTATTCAGTTAGTGCCAGGGAGAAGTTCTGAACTTATGTATAGCCCAAATGGTCACTGACCACCTCTAGTTCTCCTGGAGAATTATAGCCCTTGTGTTTCTAAATCTTCATCTCGCCTGAGTCTGTAAAACACGTTAGTGTAGATTTGAAAGTGAATTTCCCACAGCTTTTTTCACAGAACTTCATCTAAGGCTCAGGATTTTAAAGTGGAGAAGTAAGTTTCAGAATCCAGGAAACCCTAGAAACATGGACTGGCAGGTTGAAATATGCGTACTTCCGGTGTTGTTTGACCATTTCAACATGTGAAATACCAGCAGGATATGCTGAAAGATGGAAGAAATTCTGCAGTGATGCTGTACGGATCTGAATCAGCCTGACTGTTCTTTGGCCCAGTTTGAAGGTTATCTGCCACTGTCTATCAGATGAACGTGAATCTTCAGTCTGTAAATATAACCCAGTGAACCATTTTAGCCGTCCACCAAATGACTTCCCTTTGCCAAGTACAAGAGGTATAACTCAAGCATTGGACAGAAGGAAAACGATAACTTTTTCGCTTATTATTTGAAACATGAGCAACCAAAATTTCTGAAAAAATTCACAATGTGATGGTAATGTTTTTGTTGTTGTTGTTGTTGTTTTGTTTTTTTTTGTTTTTTTTTTTTCTTATCGTGATAAGTTTTTCAGAATTTTTTTATTTGACAAATTTCAAATAAAAAGAAAACAAGTGATTTATTTCCCCTTTTTAATGCCTGTGTTATACCGTTTGTATTTGACAAGGGGAGGTGACTTAGTTGAAAAAAATAAAAACACAGGCTCATCTCTATACCTGTTTCTGCCGT
>JBCEWB010659287.1:0-17518 GCA_039654565.1 Peronia peronii
GACGGCATAGCAGGAAAGGCCAGACCGTATAAATCCGGGATACGCACTATAAAGAGAGTTTCACCTGTTGGATATATCCGGGATACGCACCTATAAAGAGAGTTTCACCTGTTGGATATATACGGTCGGCGCACTTGTAGAGTTAAAGAGGGAGTTCTTTTATATTGACGGTAGATTTTAAGATCTTTAATGCAAAGAAAGCTCTAACCCATATTCTAATCTCTATCTACCCAAAAAAACTTATGAAGTGGCTATATGGACCCGGTCACCATAGTTTTTTTTTGCTATACAGACCCGCAGCTATTTTTACTCTTGGTAAGCGTCCAGTCACAGTCAACTGGCCTATCTCTAATGGATTTGGGTGCCACATTTTCATCATATGTTGAATTTGAAACGCTTGTTTAGTTAGGATTAGTGTTGAAGGTTAGATTAAGGTCCTCAAGAGACCAGTTTTTCGCCGCATAGTGTGTTTACCTGTTTTTTTTTTTTTGGTAATTGTGCATGCGTGACTTCAGTTATTTCGTTTTCTAGGCTAGCCTGGGAGATGTTGCGCAAAAAGTCAATTTTGCAATAGTGAGTAAGTTCTAAGCATTTTCGAATTCTTCAAGAGTCTTCTCTGTGTAATTCAAGTAAATTTTCAACCATAACACAATAGACAAGGCCCTAAACATTACCATACTTACGGTAGCTTTGAATCTCACCCATTCACGCGGGGGCTAAGTAGGTCAACATATAGGCTCAATTGGCCCGCAAAACTTCATACATTAGATCTAGATCTAGACCTATCAATGATGCATCCTCCCAAAGTAACTGAAAATTTAACCTGAATTCTTGTTTTTGTTGATATTTGGTCTTTTTTCTCTGCCTCAAAAATTGATCCCACTTGAATAATTAGTAAACTCGTAACAGACCTGGGTCCGGATAGCAAATTAACACTAAGCGGACCCGTGTCCGTGTAGCAACAGCCAAAATCTTATTCACGATAGATCTAGATCTAAATTAACCAGCGAATGTTGAAGAAGAGCTCAATCTTATCTCATCTGTGTCTAGATCTAGTTTCTCATGTTGAAATCTGTCCCCATAATTATATTTAAAAATCACAGATTTCTAGAGCATCTCTCAGTTTGCCTTGTGAATAATCTACTATTAAGGCAGAAAACACTCCAAGTCTAAAATATGTGGCATTTTCTGCATTGAGCAATTATTTATAATAAAATTCATGAACATTGTGTTGTTGTCTTCATTTGTTTAGCTTGGTGTATTAGTCCTTTGGCTGTAAATGTGTGTGCAGTTTCAAGAGCAGATATGAACCAATGTGTGATTTATAGCTTCATATAATTGTTCCAAATGGCCAAGAAACGACATGAAGCATTTCCTCTGTTGAGAAGGTGCCTCTAGGAATGGAGGAGAAATATGCATAATTTGGGCTTTTACCATCTGTTAATACCATTAATTTGTACAGTCAGATATAAAACAAGATGAAGATACCCTTTGATTTGTTTGATATATTGAAATTTCAGTATACAAATTAACCTGGTCCGATGTTGGCCGCAAATTTCGTGTCGTCAGTGCTGGACCAACTCAAATCTCTTTGTGGATTGTATAAACAACGCACTTCCGCCCATCATGTTGCGCAGATTTGGTGGTGGGCCTTAAGTGAGAATGCCCCACACTAACATTAATCGGACTAAAATGGTCTGAAAAACTTTTCAGCTTCAAAATTTTATTGCTATTTATTCGCTCTATTGTGTCACTTTGAACAGTTTCACACTTGACAGATAAGTTCATGTGTTTCAAAGGCATTGTGTCGTTCTGCAATGGACCGACATTTTGTAAATCTAGACCGAGTCGCACGCTAAAACCCAGTTTATAGAATCTTTTATGTTCATTTAAGTTTATCTAACAATTACAGACATGAGATTTATGTTTAGTGACTAAGTTCCAATGGAAATATATTTGAAATTAGACTTGAATTACTAATTTATCAGCAGTTTTGTTGAAACATGGTCAAACATTCCAGTATCGGCTGCTGCCATATTGAATTCTGAAACAAAGCGCGCGTAATTGATGTTTGTGTTTTAATAGAATTTTTTTTGTTTGCAATAATTGCAATGAAATAGAATCATAATTGGTATTAACTAACAAAAAACTGACGATTCACCGGTGAAATAGTAAAAATATTTCCCAGTAATCCGTAATTTACTAGTTTTGCAACAATATCGATATTGGGATTGATATCCGATAATCGGTCAGCCCGGCCAAAGCAATTATTTCCTTTCTATATTGAGCTTGGAAATAGATGTAAGAAAATGCAATTTTCGACAAGGACAGTGAGTTTTTTGTAGAACTGAAAATTAAAAAAAAATTAGATGTATTTTGGTCATGAATAATAGGCCTAAATTTATTATTATCACTAATAAATACTCACTGGGGCCAGAGAAACTAAAATTTGTGTTTCATTGCATTTTTAGTATTCTCCCATCATTATATTATATAATACATAGCATTAAAACTGCTAGTTTTTAAAACTAATGAATTAATGAATAGAATGTTTTAAGTTGTAATGCATGGTATTAGTTTTCCTTCAGTAAAACTCATAATAAATTCTTATTTTCTATTAATTTGTCATATACGCATTAATCATGTACATGTAAAGACCTATGCCCAATTTATATTTTACAAATTTTTTGTGGATTTTAGACTTGCATTTCAAGTTATCCATGTTTTCCTGTAGAGTCTGCTGACTTCTGTGTCAGTTTTTTTTCAAGCAAGGTGGAGGAGAATTGCACATTTTCCTCTACATCTCAGATAAAAGTTTCATTTAGTCAGGCATAGCTGACAACTGCAGTTGCGAGATCACCTACTATAATTGAAGTGCATTTTTTTCAAAAGTGGGTTCAGTCTGTTCTTTTTACAGTTTTGAGAAAATCAACATTTTTTGTTTTCAAAGTAATTGAAGTTTGTTCTCTAGCTTTTTTTAATGCACATATGAAGTCCTCAAGCTTTATTACTCATACTCCAAGTTGTAGAAATCTATCTGAAATACTGATTGCAGAACACTAAGTTAAAAGTCAAAGTTTTTCCAAAACCACTGGACTGAGCTAATTTTGGAAAAACTTAGAGATGAAATAATCTGTTTATATGATGATGAAAACAATTTTTTTTTTTTTTTTTTTATAATCTATCAGTGACTTTAACTTTAACTTTGATGATAAGCTTAGTGAAGTTGGTTTTGATGGCCCAGTATTGAGATTCTTGGTTTTGAGTTTTAAAGATCCAGTGAATGAATCCTGTTAGTGTTAGATCTGGATGTTTGTGAAGTGTTCAGTCTTTATGAATGTGTTACAAGGTCTTCTTTGGTGAGCTGAGACACGTAAAACACAGATGTAGTTATTTTTCATGCAATATAAGTTATTTAGCTGCTGTTGTGTGTAGATTGTGTAATAAGAGTGATTTATTTCGCAGCAGGATGAACAAGGATTTTTCCTTAGCAGTGTTAATTAGCAAAATGTAATAGTTTTTGTATTTTTTAAAAAATGTTAGCTAATCAAGTGATTTATTTCATAGCCGGAACACGGATTTTTCAACTGCTACATACAGGAGATACCATGAATCGTTTTGTCATTTTTGACTTCAACAAGAGTGGGCAAAGAACTAAATAACTGATTACGGGAATTTAAACCATCATTTTATCTTTCTTAACCACTACACTGCTAACATCAGTATGAGGTGTGTCCAGAAATTGGTCTTGGTATATACTTTGCTTTTCAACCTCCAGCTGGGAGTTATCTCAAAGGTCTCTCATGTGTGTAGGATGCATTGTCAGCCCACCACCAACACCACCCTCCTTTCTCGTTTGATCAGATGTTTCAACCACTGATCGGCATTTTGTGACTACACACGGAATCTCGTGACAGACGCAGCAAGCTTATGAGTGGGGAATACCTGATTGATGAGAGCTCAAATCAGGCGTATAATCTGCTTGATTATGTAACAGTTAGTAACATTGAATAACAGTTGACATCTGTGATTGCCTGTAGGGAAGTGTAGGATGGTGTCGGTTGGCTTGCAGACTAATGGGCGGGGACTAGGTGCAGGTGAAGGTTAGCAGTGGACGGATGAGTGAAACTGACCATAACATTGAATGCACTTGGACTAAGCTTGTTTTGTAAAACTGTCACTTGCAGACTGAGCTTCTTTTGAAAAAGACAATGCTATTTCATATTCAGTTTTCACGGTAACTAAGATGGTTTTGAGGAAACTAAAATGTTCCATGGAAAGCCCCTTCTCTCAAATGCATGAAAGCTACCATGGTTAAAATTCTGGCGAGAATGGACTGAACCCACTTTCAAAAAAACGCTCTTCAGTTGTAGTGAAGTAAATGCACATTACTAAGTTAAATAATGAGTTATCACAATAAATACGGAATGAAGCAGCTCTTTTAATGGTTTTCACATACATTTTATCTCTTTTCTGAACTCAATTACTAACTTGTTGTGGTTTTTCGAGTTGAAGGCTTGTTACGAAATTACCCCCTTTGAACATGTGTATAGAATAAGCCTCTGTGAGTGTACAATCCAATGACATATGTCTCGCAGCCAGTCAAAATGAGACATATGTCGATTTTTCACCATATGGGGTTTTTGGCATCATGTGAAAGCTTATCTCATACCCTTTCAGATAGTGAAAAAAAGTTTTGAGCTAGCTGTATTCTAGCCAGAGAGATATTGCAGTTTAAAGAGACAAGTGGGGACCCACTTGCAATGACCCACATTCCGAGAAAAGTGAGTTTAAATGAACGGTCAAAAGCATAAATCTACATACCTATCTCACAAACATCCTATTTTAATAAAGAAATATTTATAAATCGAGGGTAAGACCGATACTGTCTTGTTCAGAAATGAATGCTTTTTCGAATTCTGGCATCCATGTCTGACCCCCCCTCATTACATTCAAAGCCCGATTTCTCGATTCTAGCTCAGCAACTTACGTCTCATTTCGACTGGCCACGAGACATATGAAGTATTATGTTATCAACATGTTGTGGAATATTTTTTAACTCCTTTTGTCTCTTTCACATACATTTACTGTATATAGAAATGATCACAAGTGCTTTCTCAATCAAAAATATTTTTTTCTGACAAAGGGGGGTAACCTGTTTCAAACCTGTTTTTCTTCAATGTAGCGAAGCCTCCTGCTCCTGAAACTTATATATTTGAAATCCCCAAATGCTAAGCTTTAAAATGATACCAAAGAGAGCAATTTGGGTTATTTTGAAAATTCACTAATTTGGGCCTGAGAAAGGAAATCTTTGGACACTTGGAGTGTTTTCCGCCATAATTCTGTTGTCTCTTGTCTTCACATTATTGTAAATATTCACTTTAAATATTCTCAGTTACACTAATGGTGGGTTGCTTCTTGTTCCAAAGAGTCATCAGTTTTTCTTTACCCAAGTATGAAAGTATTACAAAACTAAAATAGCAACAACTTGACAATTTCTTTTCAGTTGATTGAATTTTTTAGTTGAAAATCAGATTTTCATATAGTGTGCATGCCACAATGGTTTTTGTATCTAAATTACTTTATGCAGTTCATTCTCAAGATTGACTGCAGCCTGATGATTGGGGATTATTTAAAATGTTATGATTTTTAAGTTTCTGTCCTATTTTTTAACATTATCATACCAAATGAATGTTGATTTATGCTTAATGTTCTGTTTTTCAGAACTGCAGATATCAAAACGAAAAAGCAGCATATACCAAAGGTAGATAGATCTCCAACAGAGCCACCACCTATTGTAGTTGCCATTGTTGGTCCACCAAAAGTGGGTAAATCAACACTGCTTAAATGCTTGGTGAAGAATTTCACAAAACAAAGGTTAACCGACATACAAGGACCAGTCACAGTTGTGGCAGGTAAATCTTATGAATTGGTCTGCCTTTGTATTTTTATATTGCTGCCTGTGCCAAAATCTGAAAGACATGCTCTTTTTCTTGTGTTGTATAAATAAAATGTGAAGGCTTGTGCCTGTGAATCAAGACCCAACACTTAATGATTTGAAAATGCCAAATTCATCAATATCTTTCCCATTATAAAGCTCCTCATTTACATAACCATATCAGAATGAGAATGAGAACTTCACTATTTGTTATAACTGATGAATTTCAATATTATATATTCACTTGAAATGAATGTTGAATATTTTTCTTTCTTTCTACTACAGGAAAGAATAGACGTCTCACTTTAATTGAGTGCAACAATGACATAAACTGCATGATAGATGTTGGCAAAATAGCTGATCTGGTGAGAAATTTGTATTCCTTTTACTGTTGTTGTGTGTAGTCATACATAGATAAAAACAATTTTTTGCTTGTTTGTTTGATCTTTGAAGTTGCTAACTTTATGCAATGTTTTTTTTTTTTTTTAAACAAACAAATATATACATTTCATTAATGGTCAGCACCCTGTATAAACTTTGATGTGTGTGGGTCAGAGTGATATTTAATTTTCTCAATATTTAGTGTGTCTGATATCAGTGGACTGTTTGCAAGTACATTGGGATCTGACTACAAGCCTTCCAGAACTGGCCAGACTTATCCTGAATATTTTGAATCTCATCCACTAGGATGCTGTTAGTGACATAATTTTGTTTAACCTTTTCACATTGCGATGGTCACGGCTCACGCCTTCCCACTGAAGTTCGTATTTCTTGGTGGCTATTCCTTGTATACGCACCATTTTGGGGTGTTTTTGAAAGTTCATAGAAAGTCATCTGATTAGGCCACGGAATAAAGTTTGGTTTCACTGAAAAGCTTGTTCAGAGTAGAAAATAAAGAATATGATGTTTACAAACATGAAAAAGAAAAGGGCTACGAAACTACGCCCTCGCTCGAGAGGCGCGGGGTGATGTGAAGGTGTGTGACCTAGCTGTGCCTCACAGGTGTGCAATGTATCGATTGGTTGTAAGACATCCCGAGGTGATGTGAAAAGGTTAATTATTTCCTTTCAAGTGTGAATGAAAAAGTTTTATTTGTGAAGTCACCGTTCATTACAAGATACTTTTCATTGTTGGAAAAGAGGATCTCATGTGAATTATCCATCCCTCAGTAGTAAGCTGTCGGAGTACTGCAGTTGCCTAGACAAAAATAACAGAGGAGGTGTTAAAAAATGTTAATGTTGTAATTTGTGCAAGAATGTTTGATGGGTTAACAACTGTCTTAACCTAGGCATCTGTGGCTTCATCATACATTGCGTAAATCTAGATTGTAGTGTGATATGTTACCCAGTTTTATTTATGAATGACTAGTAATTATATATTTGTTACATGCAGTTTGGTAACTCTTTCTTTCTGTTACCCCAGGCATTACTAATGGTGGATGCCAAACAAGGATTTGAGATGGAAATCTTTGAGTTTTTCAACATTTGCCAGGCTACTGGATTTCCTCGATGCATGGGTGTGCTCAATCATTTGGACATGTACAAAGATAACAAAACTGTCCGTAAACGCAAGAAACAGCTCAAAAACAGATTTGAAGTGGAGTTGTATAAGGTACATAAGTGCATTGATTTTGATTGGGATTGTAGGATATGGGATGCCAGAATGAAAGAAATTTGATGTGAAGAAACAACGTCATTAGTCTGTTCAATTAAAAAAAAAATTCTGATGGTCTTGAAAAGGAATGTAGTGATAGAATAAGAAGGACAGGATTTCGTTTGACTGAAACAGTGTGGATTTGTTTGTTTGTTTGTGGGAATTTTAATGTTTTCTTAAGTCCTTAATCTTGAAAAGCTGAAGAGTTGTCGATTGCAGGAATGATGAAGAGAGTAACACAAGTTGGATGTAGTGCCACAGATGTTTTACCAGCAACATAGGTGACATCTTCTACACTCTGAAAGTAACCGTTCATGGATCTGGGAGAGATTTAGTGAAATTCATTTCACTGTCTTTCTAGCATTGTTCAGTCAAGGCAAGAATATACTGATTGCTCTGTCCATATCTTTCGTCCAGGGTGCTCGTCTGTTCTACTTGTCCATGCTGGTCAATGGAGAGTATCTTCCCAATGAAGTTCACAATTTGTGTAGGTTCATATCGGTCATGAAAATGACACCTCTAGTGTGGAGGTACACACACCCTTATGTTGTGGTAGACAGGTAAGCTGATGACAGAGAAGAGTATGCAGAAAGAATAAGTAGATAAGATGGAGACAGATAAAGTAATGAATGTATTGAAATAATGCTAAAGTATTTTTATTACTCATGCATAATGGAAAGTATTCTTACTCAGTCTGGCAAAAGAAAGATATGTGGAAGGTAATGAAGTGATATTTTAGCTGTGGTATATTGTTTCGACTAGAATATCAACAATTTTTTTTTTCTGTATTATTACAATGGAAATTGACAGCTGAAAGTTTGACTGTAGTCATAAATAGTATTCATTATAAATCTGTTTAGGATTTCGTTGTTGAGTATGGTGCATATACAGTTTGCGATGTTATGTGTTTCAGAATGGAAGACATTACAAATCCAGAAAGCATTCGTCAAAATCCCAAGTGTGATAGAACTGTCAGCTTATATGGTTATGTTCGTGGCACGCACATGAAATCAAAGTCAATGGTTCATATTGCAGGTAGAGACACAGCATTCGTGTGTATGTACTTATTTCCCTATCATTCATTTATGTTTTAATCTCTGCAAGATAATTTAATTCACATTTATGCTGGTTAAAGCAGTGTTGAAAATTCCTGGTAAAGGAATGCTGTTTAAAGAATTATCATGAAAGCTGCCTTTTAGTCAATGAACAGACATCCATTAGGTTGAAGGTTGTATTGGGTCGTATTTGAAAGAGATACAATAGTGATATAACACTATTAATACTTGTCCTGAGTAACGAAACTTAATATTGACTACTATCTGTAAGATATATTGCAAGTAAAATGTTTCATTTTGGCGCAAGAACTGTCATGAAAAAGGGTTTTTGCATCACAGGAACAATATCAATGTCCTATTTATTGGGTCTTCTTCCAGGCTGTGGTGATTATGTCATAAGATCAATGACATTTTTGTCAGATCCATGTCCCACCCCAGAGATGGAAAAACGTAGATCATTGAACAAGAAGGAACGAATGATCTATGCGCCAATGTCTGGTGTTGGAGGCATTGTTTATGACAAAGACGCTGTCTACATTGATATTGCTTCTAAAAACACACATGAAGAAGTGAGCTCAGCTGTTATCATTTTAGATTTATTACTTTTTTGGAAAGGTAGCAAAACTTCATAATAACAATTTCATGAGTCAGCTTAATAGTCACTTAATCCTTAGGAAAGAAGAGCGTGTCATTGATTTATCTGCCCACAGGTTAACTTATGGAACAGTTTTAGTTCAGTTCATGTCATTAACATAACTATGTTGGCTTTTGTCAGTTTGGCTTGTGGAAGGTATATACTTCAGTTCAAGATGAACTGATGTTTGAAAGGTCTATTTCATTGTCTTTTCTCATCGATAAAGTTGGCACAAGGATTTGTATGAATTTTGTTTAAATTCAGCATATAGAAACAGCTTTAAAACAAACTTTTCCAAGAGAGATTTAAACGTTTTAAAACTATTTCTGATATATTTCTTTGGAAGAAAAAGACAAAATAAGTTTTAAGAAAATTGATTTGTTTGTCAGGACAAACCATCTGGACTGGTTGCAGCTCTGATGGAAAGTTTAAAGCCAGTGGATACTAAAGTCAAGGAAAGTCAGATCTCAATTTTCAAAGGTGGACCTGCAATATCTGGTGCTGAATTTGACAGGCAAAGGTTCGCTCACTTTTTCATACCTGTATTAGTATGATGTGTTGGCTTGGCCCCCACAGTTGTGCTGTGGGCAATTTTTTTAAAAATGACAATGTTGATGTGCAGCTGTTCTGCATATCATATTTCCAATTCTTCATTACTTAGGAATTATATATAATTTTGTTTATAATGTAAAAATCATTACATGAGGACATACCGAAAACCAGTGTTATTGCGAAAACAAATGTTCATGTCTATAAAATAATGCATATTTGTGGATTCATTAGTTTTGTGAATATTTTCAATATTATCAGCAGTATATTTAGTATGTGGCTGGTGTCTCTCAGTGTTAAGTGTAAATTCTGATTTGACAGACAATTGTATATAATTTCTTATTTATTATGTCGTTTCTTTATTGTAGCTGTACAATGCCCGTCTACATGATAAATTATATTGCATAATTCTGTTTGCTATTTCCTTGATGTTCTTATTCACTGAAAGTTGAAAAAATTAACAGATACTTTTGTAAGAATCTCTGGTGCGCGTCGCAGTATTTTATACCTATCATTGCTTTCTTGTGCTTTTAGGTATAGTCAAAACAGTGATGAAGAAGCAGATGAGGAGAATGAAGATGAAGATTCTGGCATGGAAGCAGAGAGTAGTGAGGATGACATGTCTGATGATGAGGAGGTATATGGCACTGTTCATTCCCTCCTTTTGATATGTTGTTGTTCTTCGTTTTTTCCTTTTTTTTTTTCAATTCAGTTATTGTTTTGTATAGTTTTGTCTAATTTATTTTTTCTACAGTCGTATTGGAGGTGTTATCCCAATTTTTGATGAATCTGTTACAACAATATATTTATCAAAATTGAGTTAAAGCTTTTTTTTTTTTTTTTGTATGTTTTTTCTTGAAGAATATCAAGATTGAGACTTAAAGAAATTTATCACAAGATATGTCATGTATCACTTCTAGATTGATCAGCAGTTAATTGTTAAGGAAGAAATACTTTGTGGGAAATTGTTCACTTACCAAGACAGTTATTCTTTTAACAATTAGTATTGTTTCTGTGCAGTAATATTTCATTGCAAGTGGATGGACATCATGTAGACATAAGTGTCTTACAATGTTCTTTAAAGGTCAGAACATGCAAGGAAACAAGTTAAAGTTTGTTGGAACTGATTTCTCTCTATTTCAGACAAATAGCCCTCCAAAAAAGAAAAGGAAAACTAGTCAAAATCATGAGGATACTAACGAAGAGAATGATGTAAACGATAATTTTGATGAATCTATGGAGATAGAGACTGATGGAAAAGAGGACGATGATAATCCAGAGAGTGATGCAGAGGAAAGCAGTGACAATGAAGGTGGTAAATATACAGTGAAGAAAGTTGTCATTTAGATCAGATTTATAAATTGTTTGTTTTTGTATTTCTAAGTTTGTTTTTTTTTTGAAAGTGTTAAAAATACAAGACAATCCTTGTTTGCACAGAGAATAATCTGCCCATAGATTGTTAGCAATCAAACTGATATATGACACAATCAGTGCCTGGAACACTACCAGGTCATACTGTTTATCGGTAGGGACACACTGAAGGGAACAAGATAAAATTGGATAAGATAAACTTTATTTCCTCACTAAGAAATTCCATTCACAATTGATGAGACGCAGTCATGCATGTGAGATACATTCACACTAGCATGGAAACACAAATATCACAAATAGAGTCAGAGCCAAGCAGACTAAAAGAACATTGTCTCAGCTTGATAAACCTGCGCTGATGGCAGAAATGAATTTCTCACAATTAGTTTTTACATGAAACAAATGCCCAGTTCTTTCAGAATATTAATATGACCATATCATTTTTTTTTTGAAATTGTATCATGAGAATGTTGATCTGCTTTTCCACTGAGTATCTGAGAAAACTTAGCAAATGAATAAGTGTAAGATAAAAGTGTGATTTGTATCAGTGAACACCTGTCCGCTCACTTGCAGCAACAGCCGGCACATTTGTATTTATTTTGAAAGTTAGCGTGAGTGCTGCATTAGGGATACAGTTAATTGTCTTCATGGAATGTACTTCTTTGTGGTATTGGATTAGTAGGAAAATATATCAATGATCAAATTTGCTTTGCTTGTTTTATTTCTTTGTTTTTTGTTTCTTTTTTGTTTTAGTGTGATGAACGTGTATAGCTGTGTTCATCCATGTAGATGATTATGTGTTTGTACATGTATGTTTATGTGCAAGTATCTTTAAAAAAAAAACATATTTGCTATATTTTTGACACAGGTATGCTGAAATGGAAAAAGAACATGTTTGAAAGAGCTGCTGTAAAGCATACTCAGAGAAAGAACTATTTCAAGATGGTCTATGGTGACAGTAAGTATTCCCTTTTTATGGCTGTTCTGCTAGTCCTAGCAGCTCTCCATTGTCTGACATTATGCTTCAGTGGATAAGAGTATCACCCAATGTATTTGTTTATTTGCCAGACAAATTATTGATTATTTGCATTACTGCTGCATTCAAGGAAAACCTTATCTGAAACTTTTTGTGCTAGAGGACTGGAGGGTCAGTACGTCAGGGCAGGTGTTAACATCACCTATGTCCACATCATGTTAGATTACACCATTCTACACTAAATTTGGCCAATTTTAGTAGCTTTATGTCCAGAAGAAATCAGCCAATTTTAGTGCAGATTGGTGCAATATGACACAATCGAGCCGCGCTAACACCCTTCTGACGCATGACATTTTATAAATTCTTTTTTCTCATGTAATCATACAAAGTTTGGAATAGAAGTTGTCAGTGTCTTGTAATTTTAGAAGTGAATGAAACTGCCTGTATTTCATTTAATATGATCTTTGCTTGAAAAATTGGCTAGAGAAATGTGCTCAGTAAGTTCATAGTTTTTTAACCTGTAATTTTCAACTGCAGATCAAGTGGAAGAAGATGAAGAGGAAGAAAATGATGTTGATGATGAACTTGGAGGTTTGTTCAAAGTGTTAAAAAAACACAGTGGAGAAGGTACACAAGTGGAGAAGCACATCATCAACAAGCGAGACTGTAATCATATGGCTACTGAAGAGAACTGGGATTTGGAGGAGGTTGGTCTAGTTCATGGCCCCCCTGAAGACCATTTTTAAGTCCTAATGTTTTCTTGTATTTCGTTGCTGCTTGTGAAACAGAATGTTAAGGAATTACTCTTACTTGAAAAGTGAAAAAAGAGGAAGTGCAAGTTGAGGGAGTGACAGTATAGATTTCAAAAGTATTTCCTAAATTTTTTTTTTTTTTTTCTACATTTATTATAATTCAACAGTGGTTTTCTTTTGTTTTTTGTTTGTGTGTGTGTTAATTGATTGGTTGGTTGATTGGTTTAGTCCTCTCTGAATTCTATATATCAATATTAGTGATTTTCAAGAAATTGTTGCACTGAGTTGATTTTGCTATATGCTTTCTCAGAAACTGAGGAGAATTGCCATTTTCATGAATTTAAATATTTTAAATTCAGCTGTATAAATGATGTCTCCCTTTTTCTTTTTCAAGAGAAATATATCAAACATGATATCATCCATATCTCCTCAGTTGATGGAAGACATAAGGGACACATTTGTTACAGGGAAATGGGATGCCAGTACTGATGCCCAAGCTAGGCTTGATGAAGATGGTAAGATATTCAGTGTAGAAAATAGTGTGTCAAATTTTCTTCACATTGTGAAGGACCGATGACGAGAGTTAAAACCATTATCAGGGATGTCAAATTTCCGACTTTAGTCAGAATTCCATTTTTGGTCGTTGCAGACTATTTTTACTTTTGGCCGATCAACTGCCAACTTTTTGCTGAGTCCACAAGGCAGTTGGGGTTTTATAATAATTTGTTAATGCAATACACATCCTGCATGATAACAGTGAAATCGGAAAGTTGAACTGCTGTTTGGCGGCTGTTTGAAGTTCGAGGTCGAAGTTCATAGCACTTACTTCTCCTCACCTGACAACATGCAGTCGAATGGTCATGTGAGAGTTGTTGATGGAAAATCAGGACATCAGAGTACCTACAACAACAAACCTTTGCACTTGTGGTGTTAGAAAGACTAATGTAGGAGGGCAATGGTTTGCGATCTAGATCTAGATCTAGTTGTGCTCGATGATTATGATGATGGCACTGTTTGTGGGATCTCTTAAGTTCTTGGAACTTCCACTAGACTAGTTGTATAATCTTAAAATCCCACTTCCAGATTTCCGTAAAAACTTGCAAACTTCTCTCAAAAAACGCAAATTTCTTCTAACACGAAAAGCCCAGATATTTTTGAAAAAAAAGTGTCTCAGGTAACCAGACAGTGCCCGATCACTATGATATAATATTGTGGGGTGAAAAACAGTTTGACATCCCTGCATTAGGTTAGTGCAAATTAGGTACCTCCTCAAGACAGACAGTATTTCTGAGTCTTTTTACTTTTGTGGTACAGTGAAGCCTCGCTAGCACGATTTCCCGTATAACACAACCTCGCCAGGAAGTCCGGTTTCAGCCCTACTTTAAATATACCAGTTATTCTCAATAACACGTTTGGGTTTGTGTGTTCAACCCCGCATAGGACATTCGGTTAAAAAACAAGGGGGATGGTAACTGTTGTCAGTCATCCGCGCTAGCCACGTGTTATGAAAACATTGAAAAGCCCGCTTCCTAGCAAATCTGTGCATTGTTGCTGCCAGTGGGCCTATTAATACTATACCTACTTATTGTTGGAACACCCGCTTTCACATACACGTATGGTCAGTATCATAATGTTAGGTTAACCTAGACCTCACTTCAGCCCATCTCTCATTCCCCTATCTTCAACTTCGGCTGTGACTGTGGCGCGCAGCGTCATAGGTCTACATACTACACTACAACACATTACTGACCAGTGCTTCAACTTTAATCACCAGGCATCGTGCATTATCATCTGTCCTATCTCACTTTGCACCACGACTCACTTACCAAGTTTTAAAAACTTTTCAGACTTTAAATTCTAATAGGAGGGAAAAAAACCTCCCAAGCTCTAAATAAGTATGCTTAATATATTTACTCTTTTAAATAGGTACATGTATAATAAATGTATGCTCTGTTTTATTTCAGATGTTTTCCTGAGCCATTTTTTCATGTTCCCAAAAATCAGCACGGGTTTGCTCAAGGTTCGAATTTGGTCCCAAGGGTGGATGTGTTATCAGAGTTCCACTGTATTTACCATTGTGTGAAGGCTTCTGTGATTTTTGCAGAGAAAATTTATCTGAGCTAAATTTCATTGAAAACAGGCACTAGGACTTAAAAACTTCAAAATATAGTGAATTACTTCTTATCAGAATGTGTTTTCTTTTTGCCAGATGCTTTATTTGGAGATTTTGAAGATTTGGAGACAGGAGAGAAATTTGAAGCAGAAAGTAGTAATGTTAACAATGGTAGTGATGATGAAGATGAAAAGCGAGAATCTGGCAATAACAGTGGAGAAAAAGAAGCAGATGAAAATGAGCAAGGTAAGTCATGCTAAATAATTCTATTACAACCGATATTTCATGTAGATATTTTGGACACATGCTTCAGAATACAATGGTTCTCATGCAAGACTGCTAGTATCTGCTGCATTCATACAGGTTTCAGAACCTCATCTATTGAATTAACATACAAATTTTGTATTGGAGAATAATTATAGTAGTGGATGAGACAGCAGATGAGAGTGTACTTGCATATGGTAACATTAAAAAAGAGTTTTGAAAGCAATTGCCCAGGACCATGCTTTTGTTTTCCTGTTGTCAGGCACTGGATGTTGATAGTTTCCCTGCAATTTTATTTTTATTTGCTGATTAAATTTAGTAGGAAATTTAAAAGATTATTTGTTCCTTGTCCTAAAAACATTTTCAAATACAGCGATCTCTGCCAAGAACCTGGTCGCTGGGAGACAAAAAAGGCGGACTCTTAGGTGGACGGGCTCTTAGGCGAATTGAAAAGTTACGCAGCCTGTCTAATCAAAGACTTGCCTCACTACTATGATTAATGGATCATTTCCGTTCATTACAGATTAATTTATGTGAATAAGAACAGGTTCATCCCCTGTGTGTGTGTTATAATTAGATCTAACAGTTCCTGATCTTTCTTAGCGCATAATTTCGTCAATAATGCCCAGCGTTTAAACATCGAGTGAGTTTTCACCTAACGGTATCATTTTTGAATGAAAACATGATATTGCGATGTTACCCTGCAGATAATCACATGAGTGACTCAAGTATTTAAAATTAGCCAGACTGACTGAAGCAGGAAAACAACTGACCAGTCGGAAGATTAAACTTATTCCTTCTTATACACAAAGCCAATCATGGGTGCTGTCCCATATGTTGTCAAGCAAAGAAATGCTCACGGATTCATCCACAGTGTGGCCTGATTATGCAGTCATTCATCAACCATCACTTCCACTCCTTTGTCTGCCTTTCCCTCCATCCCTGTCCCCATTTTACTGCACATCCAGTATTGCACATTTCTTTTAAGTGGACAGTCTGATGTGAAATTATACGCTAAGTACCCACATGTCTTGGCCCGACACTGAGCTCTCAAGCAGACTTTTCATTTAGGATAGGAGTGGTTCTTAGAAGCATAACTTATAGAGAAAAAATTCCGTTTCACAGTAAGGATGGGCTCTTAGGTGGACTGAGCTCTTAGGTGGTGGGCTTTTAGGCGGAGGCCATGCACTGCAGTTTGTTTAGAATTTCTTTTCTTACATTTTTTCTTTCTTTCTTTTTTTTTTTTTTTGGATATGATAGTGAATTGGATCTGACATTTTTTGCATATTCAGTTTGTGAATTGCCAGGACTGCAAAGAGAACAACTAAAACCAAAGAACTTTGTTCATTGTTTATGTTTTTTGACCATGCAGGAGGTGCAGAAGAGGAAAGAGTGAAAACTAAAGCGGAAATGACAGCAAATGAGCGGAGATTGGCTAAGAAAAGGAAAATCAAGGAGATGTTTGACAAAGAATATGATACAAAAGGAGACAATGAGTATTACGAATCTTGGAAAGCAGAGGCAGAGGAGCAAGCTAAGGTCAGTGCTTGAATTTTTATTTATCTATTTAATTTTTTTTTCAACATACTTTCTTACATTTTGTAAGGAATTTTTTTTTGTTTTAGTTGTTTCAAGAAAAATTGTATCTGAAATAGATTTCACACTCACTGTGTACAAGAATGTTGATGCTTTCACACTCACTGTGTACAAGAATGTTGATGCATTTGTTTCTTTGTTAACTGAACCTTGATAGTAGAACAGTTGGTGTTAATGTTCCTAAATTCTTCCTGTCGTATTTTTGTTGTTTAATGTACATGGCTGTGTCAAAATTTTGTATATACATTTAATAATTACACTACAGACACAGCTGGAGAACAGATCTTGTAAGCTGAGGAACTTAAGTTTTTGGATAAAATGTTGATAACATGTAGCCATCCAGATGAAATGTGTTGGATATTGAAGAGACTTGGTTGTTAAAATAGAATTCTATTTACCATGGTGTTACAGGAGTTCTTTTGAATGTGATTGTCTTAGCACACACATAAGAATAGTGGCTCAATAAATGTAGAAAAAATTTTATATCCAACTCATTTTATCCGGTTGCATATGTGACGCCGCCGGTCGAATGCATACATAAGCCGCTGGGCCCGATTCGAGATAATCGTGAAAAAAGTCGGCGAGGTCGATTTTTGTCGATTTTCAGATTTTGGTTTCAA
>JBCEWB010659397.1:0-15600 GCA_039654565.1 Peronia peronii
ATAGATAGATAGATAGATAGATAGATAGATAGATAGATAGATAGATAGATAGATAGATAGATAGATAGATAGAACATATAAAATATTACATTTATTTTTTCATCTGTGAAATGGAACAGTGTGACAAGGAAGAAGACATGAAAATGAATAAAAAATTATGATATCCAAATCATTGCTTTATGTGTAAGCAGGCGAGAAAATCTAGAAAACAGAATGCATGTATATTTATTCCTGTTTATGTCTAGCTCTTCTTCTGTCGGTGTATCTCGATCTGTGAGTAATGTTTGCATTCGAACGGACCTTGATGTAAACATAACAGGATATTTTATCATCCCTGGGTCTATGTCTTCACCTTTATTTCCAATCGTTTCTTTGGCACATGTTTTCGAAGACGATAGAATCCACAGAAAATCATCTACTCAATCCTAGGATGTTTCGAAAATGTAGTGGAGAGTCTGAGTTTCTACAATGACAACTGATAATAAATCATTTTCTGGTTTGAAAAAAGAACAATGAGCCATTGCGACTGTCAGCCACATTATTCCCCTTCTAAGGTACGAGATTAAAAAAAAAAGCAGGTATTGTAAAGAAAGAAGAAAAAGTAACTTTTCTGAATACTTTTTGAAACGTGATAAACCTAAAACTGTAGACAATCTATCATATGATGAAAATGTCGGTTTTCACTATGATATTTTTCTTCACATTTGGTTACTTTTTCTTTCTTTTTTTCTTTGATTTTTCTTTCTTTCTTTCTTT
Organism: Peronia peronii; assembly: GCA_039654565.1. Taxonomy (NCBI): domain Eukaryota; kingdom Metazoa; phylum Mollusca; class Gastropoda; order Systellommatophora; family Onchidiidae; genus Peronia; species Peronia peronii. The sequence goes on from JBCEWB010659397.1 coordinate 757, forward strand.
TTTCTTTTTTTTTTTTTTTTTGAAATGTTTCGAATAATAGGAAAAAGAAACGTGACTTTTTTTTTCTTTACAATGCTTGATTTGTATCTCATCATTATACTAAGTGAAATAAAATAACTTCAGTGAATGGAAAAAAACTGGCTTATTTATGATCTACAGTGACAAAACATGAGAAAACCATGTTACAAACACTGTGCGCTGTTTGAAAAAAGCTCTGACACTATGTATGATGAGCAAGTCTTTGGTCGGGGCTGCCTTTTCACAATCCTAGGGTTGAATTTACAAATATCAGCTAACTGGCACTGCTCTAGGGAAGCCAAATATGTATGGTGAAGGTCTGTTTAGTTTAAAATTTTGTCTTGCAATTTAAGCTAAAATGTGATAAAAGATAAACTCCCCTATACTTTCAGTTTTGTTCAGCTTTTCTATCTACTGATATTGTTAGGTGTTGCAGTGAGAATGTCTTTTGTTTTTTATATAGTTGTCGATAGAAGGTGTAGGGATATAAGATGAAATAAGATAAGATAAGATTAACTTTATTAGTCCTCAGATATGAAAAAGAAAATTCCATTCACAGTTGATGAGAGACACAGTATATAATGTAAGATACATTCACACTAAGAGAAAAATATTACGAATAGCATCAGAACAAGGCAGATTCAGGACACAATGTCTCAGTTTGACAGGCATACCGCCTATGGCAGAAATGGATTTGTGTAACGCTCACGATTAAGTTTTTACTTGCAACAAGCACTCAGTTCTTTCAAAATATTTTAGTTGATTGTGAAGTGGGTGTATACCGCCTTCCCAAATTAGCGCGTAGTCTGGAGAAAGGACATGTTATGAGCTCCGAGTGCGCCTGCCATTGAATCGCTCCAGCATCGTCTTGGCCTTCCTTTGGCTCTCCAGCCAGGCTATGTGGTCTTGTGTATCCTGAAGGGTGATTAGCCAAGCAACATATGCCCAAACCATTTGAAATTCGGTATCCAATGAATTGAAGGACAGTAAAAAAATTCCAGCTTACAGGACATATCTCTTTAGCTGTTCATTTTGGAAGTCACGGGCTTCTTAACACTTTCACACACTTTCACATTTTTTTATCCCCCCCCCCTCATCCCCTTCCTTCCCTGAAAAAATATCATTCTCGATATGTTAGACAATGCTCTTTTCACCCTCAACCCAATCCCCACCCCCTCTTCTTTCTGCCCACCAATCTGTCCCCGGTCCTCTCGATTTCCTTCTTCACTCTTTAATTCCTAGGTACCCTTGTTTACTTTGAGATATCCCCTCTCATCTTTGCTACCGCCTCTCCTTGTATAACACCGGTACTCACATCAGCCAGGTCAGGCCCCTGTGTGTATGCTATACAGTTATTGAGACCTGGCGCTCTTCTCTATCCTCTCTCTATCCCTCCCCTCCCCCTCCCCGCCTCCCTGCTTTCCAGTTCCCTCTCTCCATCTTGCACAATGCCCGTATTCGCACCAGCCAAATTGTCACGTCCCTGTATGGGCAGTGTGTTTACTTGAACGTCAGTTCCTTCTTGCCCCGTCCCTCCCCCATCCTCTATCGTTCCATCCCTACTCCATTACTCTCTCTCTCTCTCGCTCTCGCTCTCTCTTTTTCTTCCCGTCCCCACCCCTATTCCCTCTCCCTTTCTCCCATATATTTAATACTTGTGTTCATTCTAGCTTAATATGCCTCTGTATATTGCTATTGTTGAGATATGATCCCGCCCTCCTCCCCTTCCCCCCCCCCCTCCCCGCCCCGCTTCTGTCCTTGTCCGTATCGCTTTCCCCCTCCCTTCCCTCTCGCCCTCCATAAACATCTACACACATAAATACACACACACATGCACATCCACGACATACTTAAACACTACATACAGGAAAACATATACAAATACACCCGCACTAACACATACAGATACATTATTATATTCGGTCAAGAGCGGAGAAGATCAATCACATCTGCCCTGACCGAGCATCATTGTAATGAAGGTCTGAATCCTGATTGCATCATTCGCTGCGCCACCTCACCAGGACAGTGGCCCTCGATGGCATAGAAAGCGCGCAAGGCAATCATTGTTTCCAGCTCTGTGATTTCATTCAATGAGTTTCCCCGTCCCGAGATAAGATATTGATGCATCAGCGCTCTTGTCCGTTTGTTTGTCGTTCAAAGACTGGTCTCGCTGCCCACCAGAGGGCATGTGGATAAATTTCCAACACACCAAAAACTCGATGGTCCAGCCATCAACGAAGTAACGAAGTCGATGGGTTGCAAAGGCACAATAGAATTTGTCTGGCTTCCCACGCTTTGTGGGGGACCTTGAAGACAACAATAAAGAAACGAGTAATTTCCTTTCACGTCATTTCAGGCCAGAGTACTATGCTCAGTCTGTATCAAATGCTGGTGTAAACATCAAATAAAAACAAAATCACAACACAGCAATATTAGTTCTACAATATCTAAAATTGATTAAAACATAATCTCGAAACTAGACACAAAGAATTGTCGGATACAGTTGCTCTTTCTAACTCCATAAACATGGAGAGGCCTCTGGGAGAAGATTATTGTTATAATCTAGTATGCTGTCATCGGTTAATAAGGAACTCACTTGAACGTTCTAGTCTAAAATCACGTAAAAACAATGAAGGGTCCTTTTATAAATTCCTATAGCGAGGTGTACACTAAATCTTGTTGATCAGTCCTCCATTGGGAGAGCTGCTGCTTTACCTTTTCCCTACGGATCTGAGGATATTCTTCTAGTTATGTAGAAAATTTAATGTCTACACTTAAAGATGACTTCAATATCTTAATCTGATAGCAGGAATTGGGGCTGAAACACAGGACCTTTACCACCGGACTGGATAATGCAACGTTTTTTTTGGGGAATGAAATTTTGTAAAGAGCAAATCCTAGCAAAAGCACAGTTCAGCATCCTCAGATCACCATCCTCGTGTCCAATAGAGGATTAGAAGAAGTTGAAGGCCCCAAATATATAGGTCAAGTAGGCACACCAGAAGAGCCTCCTACAAAAGCTGCGTTTTTTTTTTAGTGTGATATTCAACAATCTTGAAAGAGCATCGTCAAGAGAAAAAGAAAGAAAGAAAGAAAGAAAAGGAATCATGCGATATAGGCTACGCAAAAAGCAATTTTTTCTCTTGTTTTTTTTTTTTAATTAATGGCTGCTATAAAATAGAAAAAAAAAAGAAAAAGGTTTCTCTTCTTGTTGTGCTAATTATTCATTAACTGAAAATCTCAAATTAGACATGACAACGTGGCATTCTCTTAAGATCGCTTTCAAATCTTTCGCTCTCGTAATTTTTTTTTTTATGGTTAAGTGTCCTCTGACACACATGCCGATGGGGCAAAGTATGCGAGAATATTTTTTTTTTTTTTTGCCTATAGGGTAAAGTATGTCAAGGTATTTTTTTTTCCTAAGTCAGCCAGAGTAATTGTTTTTGCTCACAGGGTTAGGTATGTCAGAGTAATTATTGTGCTTATAGGACAAAGTATACCAGAATGATATTTTTGCCCATACTTCAAAGTATGCAGAGTAATTCTTTTTTGCCTATAGAGCAAAGTATGCCGGGGTATTTTTTGTTGTTGTTGTTGCCTATAGTGCAAAGTATGTCAGAGTAGTTTTTTTTTCTCTATAGGGTAAAGTATGTCAGAGTAATTGCTTTGCCTATAGGGTAAATTACGAGGTGCATGCTTGAATCAAGGACAGTTAGATGGCATAAGAATGTAAAATCCAACTCAAGATGATCTGTGTCAAGTGAATAATTTTCTCCAGAAAATTTCGAAATCAATGAAATGGAAGTCCATTTATTTATTTAACTGGTTGGGCTTCTAAACATTGTCTGGAGGATATATATATACTTTTACAGGTAATAATGAGTGTCACGCCAGGTGTCCATTATTTCGCGTTCTCGTACAGACAGAGATTGTTACATAGTAATATTCTGTGGTGTTGGCAAGGCCTGATAATTTGCACCTAGCGATCGTTTAAAGGTTTTCGTCAGAATTCCACAGAAGCCGCCGAAAAAGGAACAGAAGGAGACGGGAAGATGTCGTAGGGGTGGGATAACTATTAGTGCTTACAGCTACGTAATATTATGTTTTCAAAAGGTCAGTCAGGTTTGCGTTTATTCCAGGTTATCAGATATAGACGACAGAAAGAGACAGCAGACTGACATTGATTGAACAAAGAAGAAATACCCAGTCTAGGCTTATCTTTATAACGATTATCCAATTTAGTCTTAGTCCAGTCATGACAGGTCAAGAGAGGGGATTCGCTCATTAGTGGGTGCCAGAACATTTGCCTTTCGATGTCGAAGTGGATCAGAAGAGTATTTGGGCGAGATTGGAGCCACTTGACTGTGGTTCACTGTGGAGATGAGGGCAGAGAGGAAGCTGGTGCAGTCAAGGACGAGAAGCACAGAGGGAATGTCTAATCTGATAGAAATTGTGAAATAATGAGGACTCTCTCAGCTTATAGTTAAATACAAGATAACGATTTAGCCCGAACATAATTAGCCTGGAGGAAACTTTTGGTATATCAATTAAGATTAAGGACAGAACCGCACATTTTGTTTTCCAATACTGTGCAGGAGGTGTAGGCAAGATATCTTTAAAAATTCAAATACAAGGTGAGCTTTAGGATAATGCCGTGAGAAAGGGACAGAGTAATAAGAGTTTCAGACAGAGATATAAGTTTTGTAAAGTCCAGCGTCGAATCGTGCCAATCAATTACTCGGTAACTTCGAGTAGCCTCCACCTTTTTTCCCTCCATCTCTATCGTAGATATAACTAGGAGCAAATTGTACTTGCTGAACGCTAGACACACAGACAGATAGTGACTGGCAAAACATCAAGACGTTCGTTCTATTTCTTTCAAACAAACCCTCTACAGCGGTCATCAATCAAATGTCCATTACACTGATGGCCAGTCACCGTACGCTGGACATCCAATCTTATCGGAGAGAATTTCTATAAAACTGAAAGTGGAAGAAGAAAAGCTGGTCTGTTACTTCCATCATCTTAACTCCACCTCCAGAGTTATGGACTTTTGCAGGATGTCTATCCCCTACCCCTCCCATAGCGTCTCTGCCGACAAGAAATATCCAGTTACTTTTATTTTGTATATGGTATATTTTAATATATATTTACGAGATAATATGTCGCATCTTCATATTCATGTCATTCTTTAACACCACAACTAGGTTTCAAGGGGCCAATTTGATCGACCGTTGGATCATGCATTTTTATTTTGACATCGTAAGAAGTTTATCTGATATTATTTAATGCCTGGTGACTTAAAATGCCATTTTCAAGAATTAAATACTATCGTTTTTCTTACAGCACGTAGTTAAATGGTCATTGCCTGCTTTCTTTTCAGCAGTTCGTTACTCTTTTTGATTTGCCTGTTTGTTTTCCCACACGCAGTCTCTCTGCTCTTTTCTGATTCTCTGCTTCCTCAGTCCATTATTTGTGCTCAGTTCTTCCTCTTCTTTCAGCACATCTAAAAAAAATATTATTAATGTTCTTCTAGATTCTGGTTTTCAGTAGCTTAACTCCTTGTCTTGCCTGTTTCCACACGATCTTTCTGCTATTTTATTCTTACTTACTATCTCTTTCAGACAATGCCCATTTCTTTTTTATAGCACATGGCAAAAATAGTGCTATATTTCTAGTTTTCAGCATTTCATCAGCGACTCACCCCTTGTTTTGCCTGTTCCTGTACTGTCTCCCTACTCTTTCCTTACTCACCACTTCTCTCAGTCCATTTGTGTCTTTTATTCTTACAACATATTGAAAAAAATATCATTGATGGTCTTCTAGTAACCACGAGTTCATCATGTGTTCATCCTTGCCTTGCCTCCCCCCCACACAGACCTGAATCGTTTAGTGTTCCCAGTGTTCACTTGATGTTGGTAAGAGCTTCCTTGCCTTGACATTTTGAGTTGTCTGGCGATAAACGATATTCAACTTCTTTGTCCATATTGGGGAACAACACACAGATCTGTGAATAATTAGTACAATATGGCGCATTGTCGCGAAGCTTATTATTGTAAACATAAACACAGAGAAAGCAAGAAAGAAGGTGGAATAATATTCTAGGTAATTTAATTGAAAAGACTGGATATTTTGCGGCAATATTTAATTTGTAACCCACTTTTAAGTTTCCTCGTAGCCAAGCCTCTCGTCCTACAGAAATTCAGCAGTCCATTCTCTTGTGACAGTTTTTAGTTTTTCATTTTTTGTATGTTCAGCTCATGTTTATGCTGTATTTTCAATTCCCTCTGCTCATTCAAAATTCCTGGCAGGCCAGCGTAAATAAACTCAAGTCTATGGGCCATTCTTCAACATTGTATATCTCCATGTCTCATAGCCTCCCCCCCCCCCCCCACCCGCCTCCCGCCCCCGGGCTCCAGCTTTCTCGATCTCCGCTTTTTTCCCATTGACACGGCGTTTATATTCTCTCTTTTATGTAAGCTCTTGTTTCTTGGAAGCTCTGATCCGTCCCCCGTCCACCTTCAACACTCTGTCCGTCTCCTTATATTGTGGCCACCATCCTCCCCCCAAATCACACACACATACACACATACGCACACATACTGCTTCATTTTTTATTTTGGTATCCCCTTTATATTCTCCCTGTTTTTCGTAGATTCTTCTTTGTTAAAAACTTTGATACATTCCCTTTTCAATTTTAGTATTGAATAATTATTGAATAATATTAGCATCTACCCTCTTTAGGGTAGATTCTTGTGTATTAAAAAAAATACCTTCCCTTTCAGTTTTATGCTCTCTTTTACTAGATTTTTATCTGTTAAAAACGTTGATACCTTCCCTTTTAGTTTTATATTCTCTCTTATATTAGATGTTTGTCTGTTCAAAACTTCGATATCTTCCCTTTACGTTTTATATTCTCTCTCTTAAGGGTAGATTCCGGTCTGTTAAAAACTCTGATACCTTCTCTTTCAGTTTTCATTCTATCTTCTCACTTTATTTGGCCACATCCAATCCATCTCTCCTTCCCCAGCATTCTGCACCCACCCTCGCCCCAACCTCGAATTCATTTTCCTCCAGTAATATCGCTTTTATATTCTATTTTATGAGAGGCTCTTGTCTGTCGAAAATTTTGATCTTTCTGCCTCCATCTTGAACACTGTCTCTCTTTTTATCTTATGGCCATCCAATCTTCCTCCTCTCAACTCTCTCAATCCCCCCTCCCCCCCTCCACCCCCCGCCCCCACCTTCCTCCTCTGCCATTCTTCTATTGATACTCTTTTTTTTTATTCTCTATATTTATGTATGGCCCTGTCTGTCGAAAACTTTGATCTCTCACCCCTCCCATCCTCCATCTACTACTCAGTCTGTCTTCTTATGTTATGGCCAAATCCATTAATTTATTCATCATCACCCTCTCCCCCCCCCCGCTCCCCTCCCTATCTTCCCACCCCAAGAACTTGATTCCTCCACCCCATGACACTTGTTTTACATTCTCTGTTTTTATGTCGACTCTTGTCTGTCGAGAACATTGATCTTCGCTCTGTTTCTTTGTGTGCCGTTGCTGCTGCTGCTGTTGTTGATGCTGCTAGCTGTGTCTTACAGAGAACATAGAAGTTGATGCATATGCCTAGTTCTTATCTGAAGATTCGGCGATGTATGCATTCATTTAGTTGTCTCTGATCTTCTCGCTCCAGCCACTCGTGTTCTCTCTTCTTCTTCCCATTCCATTTTCATATGTTTTTGTCTTTCTTTGTTTTTACCTTTCTATTCTCGTTTCTTTTTTTTCTACTTTTTCGTTCATTCTGTCGGTCTTTCTTTTTCTTCTTTTTCTTTCTCTCTCTCTTTCTTTCCACCTGTCGTTTTTTATGTCTCCTTTCCTTCTTATCTTCTGTCTTTCTCTGTTTATGTCTTTCTCTCTCTCTCTCTCTCTCTCTCTTTAAACCAACACTTAGCCCAGCAACGCCGCTACTTTTCCCTCCCCCCCCTCCTCCATCCCCCCCCGGTCAATCTCACCCTCCAAAACATCGATCAAGCCTAGGTTGTCAAAGCATTGATGATGGGCTTGTCCGATGGGAAGTTTGCGTGTATGGCTTGTGTCCGGGCCTTGCACCCGCTATTTCTCTGTATCTGTCTAGCTTGACCGTCATTGTGACCGCCTTGCCTGCCTCATCCGCCATGACAGAGTAGTGCTCATTGCTATGACGACAACCTCCGGTCAGCGGAGGGAGCATCGGACAGTCACTGACCGTTTGGGCCTCTCCCTCCCATATATCCTGTCTGACAGGCCACTATAATAACAGTGCCCTTTTCAATGGATATATAGGTCAAGTTAGTCTTTTATCAGATTCAAATTTCCGATGTCAAATCTTGTGTTCTTTGTCCCATGACTGTACCTTGAGAAATGAGGATGTTATAAAAAAATTTTCAAATACGAATTGTTATTTTCTGAGTAACAGATTGATGCGTTGCTTGTTTTTTTTTTTTTTTTTGATCTCCAGTAAAATTTGATTTTCTGCATCTGCGACATTTTGTCAGAAGAAGACACAAGATTTACCCCCTCGCCCTCTCCTCCCTCCCCGAGACCAGAGTTCAACATTAATATGAGAATCTTAGAATGGAAATTTTCATTTAGATCAGGGGTGTCCAAACTTTTTTGCAAAGAGGGCCAGATTTGGTGAGGTGAAATTATCTGGGGGCCGACCATTTAGTCTGACATTCTTTGAATTATTAACATTCATTGCAAATGATCTATTTAATGAAATTCCTATTGCAAGTGGCATACGTTTACTCTCTTCACATAGAACACAAATAAATCTGAACAAGCTTTCACCGAAATCACTCTGCCTTTTATATTTGAAGACTGCCTAAATGAAGAAAAAAGTCTGATTGGAAACAAAAACTTTCGGGAAGAACAAACGTATCAAGGTTCATTTGAAACATCTCAGAGGCTGAGGGCCGGTGGTAATTTTAATACAGGCCGCAATCGGTCCCCGGGCCGGACTTTGGACACGCCTGGTTTAGGTTGTTTTGACCTTGGTTTAAACTGTGTGAAATGTGGCTTTTGCACCTTTCCTTCTCAGGACTTTAATTCTAATGCCCACTTCGCTCTTTGAATCAAATTTGACTAAATGTATATCGTGATGTCTAAAGTGTATTGCCCAGTCCTGTCCTCTCTTCCATTCTCCTCAGACCTCCTGGAGCTGTCAATATTAGTTTGCGTCCCAGCCAACAAAAATGGAGTCTCTTGACGCTCCAGCGAGATTTGGCTAGGAACTTAATGAGAAAATCTAATTAATTGTTGGATCTGGGTAAATAAGAGATAACGCAATCATGCCTCAAATTCTGCTCATATGTCTCCCAGACTTGGGCTGTTTCAGCGCTTTAGAGTCGTGACATTGCGGATTCCTTCTGAAAATGCTGAAAAAAATTTCACTCACTTGTGTTTAGGCCACGCTGATGATTCAAAGTGATAGTGGGACTGTGAAATACGATGAGGGGTTAAAATCAGCTTTCAAGAAAATAACAAGATACAGAGAAAAAGAGATGGAATGAAACAGAGAAGGATAATACTGAAATGCAAAGTGACCGATCTCAGTAGCATACGGAAAATATCAAAGATGTAGGTAGAAAGAGAGACCGAAAGAGAGAGACAGAGAACATAGAAATAAACAGACATATTGTAGACCAGTAGACAGATAGACAAGCAGACAGAGACAAGTACAGAAAGAGAGAGAGAGAGAGAGAGAGAGAGAGTGTGTGTGTGTGTGTGTGTGTGTGTGTGTGAGTCGAGAGGAAGGTGAAAAGATGAAGAAAAGAACGTAATATTTATAGGAAAAATGAATTTTGAAAAACCACAGACCTAAAACAGAGAGGTAGGAGAAAAGTGAAATATAGAGTCTGAAAAACAATTAACCGAAAACGATGAAATTGATCCTAGGATAGCGGACAGATAGAGAGATGAAGTGAAATAACCGCCGCAAGGCTAGGCGTCACTATGGAGCACAGACGGGACTCAGCACGCCAGCCTGTGTTTACTGGGACAGCAGAATAATATTTTAATGACCAACGATGGCGCTAGTCCATTCAGAGTCCTGGCCGCTCAGGGCCTTGTTGACAGACAGAGCTCTCAGCCGGCTAAGGATAGCCAAATACTCATTTCCCGCGGAAGCCGTTCCCTACTCTGTTTTCACAACACTCGGCTGTGTCTTTTCCTTCTTGGATTTTTTTTTCACATCCTCTCTCAGTTTCAATGACGCCAGAAAGGCAAATACTGCTCCCTCTCCCAAGAATTTTGACTTTTTGGTTGTAGTGTTTTTTAAAGAGTGGCTTGACTTGACAAAAATAAATACGTCTTTCTAGCCGTGGAATCTGAGATTTTTTGGTTGCAGTAGTTCCTTTTTTGGTAGAGTCGCTTGGCTTTACGAAGGCAAATACATCTCTCTAGCTGAGAAATATGGATCTTTTAGCCCATTTTTTAAAAAAGAGTGCCTTGACTTCAGAAAGGCAAATACTTTTCTGTAGCTGAAGAATTAAGACTCTTTGCCTGCAGTAGTTTTCTTTTTTCTTTTTCTTTTTCTTTTTTTGGAATGTCTTGAGCTCAGGAAGGTAAATACTTGTCCCTAGCCAGGGAATTTGGACTTTTTTGGCTGCAGCAATTTGCTTTACAATACCTTGACTTCAGGAAGGTGGACACTACACTCTAACAAACAAATTCGTGCTTTTTGGCTTTAGTATTACTTAGAGAGGCTTGACTTCAGCGAAACAAATACTCTTCTTTAGTCGCAGAATCTGGGCAATTTAGCTATATAATATTCTTTAGAGTGACTTGAATTCAGGAAGGAAAATTTTTTTCCCTAGTCCCAAAATTATGTCTTTTGTTATTTTTGTTTTTTCTTCATAATTGATTTACGAAAGCAGATACTTTCCTGTGGCCCAGGAGGAATTCAAATTTGTTGGCTGAAACATTTTTCTGAGTGGCTTGACTTCTCAAAGGCAAATTTGTCGCCAGCCGAAGAATTTGGACCTTTTTGGATTTTTTTAGGCAATAGTTGACTTTACGTAGACAAATACTTCCATCTACCAGCAGAGTGCAGGCTTTAGTCCCCAAGAAGTAACAAGAACATTGCCTGTAGTATCGGATCGGACCAGATAGCATACAGAGCGTCACGGTGCCCAGAGTTATCTGTTCACGTGTATATCATAGTGATTATCCGATTGGTCAGCATTGTTCTGTTTGTTGCCTGTAACATCTCTCCTTTTACTGAGATAGGTCATTTTACTTTTCTTTTATTATTTTTTTCCCTCCTTCCCCTTCCTCCATCATAGCCCCCCCCCCTTTCGCCCCCCTCCCCCCATTTCTCCTTTTAGCTTAAATTGCGTTCTTTAAACATTTTTTGTTCTTTTCAAATTCTCATCCTACTCGTATTTCGCAATCCCTCTCCCAAACTTCGGCCATCATCGAGTTAATCCCCGGTTAAGTGCAAATGAATGATTCTCTTTCTTTTTGTATTTTTTTTACTGGCATAGATAACCTAAAAATTGGAGATTGTGATAATTTGGTATTGATAGGGATGAAGTGGAAAAAATCCAGACTCTTTTCAAACTCTTGAATTACTTAAGAATATTTAAATAAAGCAACTATATCTTGTTTTCATTATAAAACTGATTTATATTTACATTTCTGCCATTATCACACCTTTCCATTTCCGTTAAAAATGTTTCATTTTCGTTTCTTGAACTGCACCGTGTATTCTGTCATATATCAATCATTACATCCCATGACTGTTTGGGAAAATCAAAGTAAAACTAAAGCGTTGAAAACGCCATACTGTTTTAGTTTAGGCAGAAATGCATTTAACAGCAATGCTTTATGTTATTGATCCATCTGTCTGCCTATTTGTACACCACTGTTTCCGGGACGTACAAACGCCTGCTGGCTTTCCATATTTAGAATAAAGAGCTGTCTTACTTTGTTTCTCTTTTTCTTTCTTTCTTTCTTTCTTTCTTTCTTTCTTTCTCTCTTTGCTTTCTTTCTCTCTTTATATCTTCTTTCTTGCTTTCTTCCTTTCTTTATTTTTTAAAATTAAAGATCTTTGTAACTTAACCATTTCTGATAATGTCGTTGTCACAATCACAGCAACCTCACACATCAACCAATGAATCATAAATCAACAAAAAACAAATCAAAAACATCTGTAAGAAATGCTGATATTGTTAACATTTTTTTTACCAATTCTGGTGTGTTGTAACAACTCTGAGCAATTACTGCTGGGAATGTAAAAACGTTTGCCTCATAAGAATCGGCGAGCTTAGAGAATCGTATTTTCCTTTTTAGATTGGTCTGTGGGATAAAATCAGTATAAACAAGGAAAATAAGAAAATAAGGAAGGAAAATAAGAAAATAAATTGGATTTTGTCCTTTTTTTTTTTCTTCTTTTTTTCTTGACATGTGACCTACCTAGCGTTTATAGGTGCATGTGGAGGAAAGGAAGATGTGAAACGCACACCGATATTACCTTGTTTGTATCTGTGGTGTGGAAACTCAGTGTCGGTGAAGCTGTTTTGTGCATTTTTTGCTTGTATTTACATGTCCGTCCACACTTTAGAATAGCCAGATATATTTATCTGTGTGTCCCTCTCTCTTTCTCTTTTATTTTTCTTTCTTCCTTTCTTTTCCTTTTCTCCTTTTTTTCTTTCTCTCTGTCGTTGTCTTTATGTCCTGATTTCATCTTTTCTTTCTTTTCTTCCCGTTTTTTCTACCTTTCTTTCAGTCCTTCTTCATCTTTTTCTTTCTTTCTTTCTTTCTTCCTTTCTTTCCCTTTCTTCAGTCTTACTCTCCCTCTGTTTTTGTATCTGTCTTCTTTGTTTTTTTTTTCTTTTATTATTATTATTATTGTTATTATTATTATTATTATTATTTTTGCCAAAAACTATGGTTTCAGCCATTCCTGACATCATCTATATCACAGCAGCAGCATCCTTCACACATCAGTCAAAGAAAACATCAACAACAACCAATGAAAACAACCCACATACCCAGCACAGAGAAACATGCAGCCCCTATGAAGACGCCGTATTTATGTTACCGGTAATACAACAGTACAGGTCAGCCTTGAGATCCGCACGTTCTCTATGAAACTTCTGTAAGAAATGCTGATCTTATTCAAATTTTCCTCGAATTCTGGCCATGTTTGTACAGCTCAGCTTTGAACTCATCACTGTTGGGTATATAAAACCTTTGCCTCAGAAGAATCGGCGAGCTTTGAGAATCATTATATATATATATATAAATTTTTTTTTAGATTTGTCTGTGGCATTTGTCGCCAGATATAATCGGGATAATCAAGGAAATAAGAGGATAATTCTAATTTTTTTGTGTGTGTGCTTTTTTGTTATGTGAACTGTAATAGCTTTTATGAGTGTAATTATAGAAGAAAACTATAAAGTGCCCATCAATATTTTCATTATTTGTATCGTTGGTGTGGCACGTCAGTGTTGTGGAGTTGCATTGTATGTGTATAATATACATGTGTGTAAATAGTTTAGAATGTGCAGACATATTCTTGTGCTCATTTAAAGTGTCTTCTTCTTTCTTTCTTTTTTTTGTTCACTCTTGTTTTCGTTCTTTTTCTTTCTTTCACCCTTTATTTTTCTTTCTTTCTCTCTTTATATCTTGGGTTCTATTTTTTCTTTCTTTTTGCTTTTCTTCTTACTCTCTGTCATTGTCTTCATTCTCTGCTTTCACATTTCTATCTTCTTTCCGTCCTTTTTCCCCTTTCTTTCGGTTTCTATCTCTTTCTTTCTTTTTCTTTCCCCTTTTCGTTCAGTCTGCCCAACTATTGTTCTCATTCTTTGTTTTCTTTCTTTCCTTCTTTCGTTATTCTCCAGTCATTCCTGACACCATTCAGGTCACAGCAACGTCTTCTTACATCATCAGTCAATGACTTATACTTGGTGTCACCAACAACCAATGAAAACAACTTCCGCACCCAGCACAGAGAAACGTGTAGCCCCTATGGAAACGCCATCTTTATGTTTATATAACATTACATTAAAGGCTTGAGATCTGCGCTTTTGTTATGAAACTTCTATAAGAAATGTTGATGTTATTTACCTTATTTCACCAATTATGGCCATGGTTGTAACAGCTATGATCCCCTTCTGCTAGGAATAGTAAACATTGGCCTCATAAGAACCGACGGGCTTTGAGAATATTTTTTAAAATTTTCTTTCTTTCTTTCGTTGATGTATAATTGTCATAAACGATGAAATAGGAAAACATTCGGATTTTGTCCTTCCCCCTTTATTTCCTCTTCTCTCTTTTATTAGTATTTTTTAAATGCTGGTCTATGCCTCGAGTTAACCTCCACCAGGAGGTTGAAAGGCGTATATAGAACGTAGCATGATCTGTAAAGCTTTATGAGTGCATTTAGAGGTTAGAAATTTATGACTTAAGCAGCGGTATCTTTACATCTATGATGTGAAAATTCTGTCTCTAGAACTGCTATGTATTTCTGTCTGTGCATAAATGTACACCTTCTGCATTTCGTAAAGAGGATTTGTATTCATTTTAAGGGCGTGTGACCATAAAAAAGTGAGTGGCGATGGATTGGTCACACCCACCGAAAACCACACACCAGCGAAGAAATACTTGGAGGCCTGTGATCGTGCGCATCAGCAACGGCTCAAAATCGAAAGAAAAACACGAGGGGGGGGGGGGGGGGGAGGGGGGAAGAAAAAAAAAAAAAAAAAAAGGTTGAAAAAGAAGAAGAAGAAGAAGACAACAGCTTTGAAATATGTCAGTGCAGACTTTGACACTCAGCAAGA
>JBCEWB010659508.1:0-17517 GCA_039654565.1 Peronia peronii
TTGTTGTTGTTGTTGTTGTTGTTGTTGTTGTTGTTGTTGTTGTTGTTGTTGTTGTTGTTATTGTTGTTGTTGTTATTGTTGTTGTTGTTGTGGTGGTGGTTGTCATCGTTGTTGTTTGCTTATGTTACTGAACCTTTATTTTGTTGCAGATGTGGCTTTCTATGATTACTTTTGATTTCATCGTGTTTGTTTGTTTGTTTGTTTTTGGACCATGTGATTGTGTATTGCAATAATAATTATCCATGTGCGATAAACCCATTTTATTATTTTCACTTCACTTAAAAATGTATGTAATTATTTTCCCCTCTATCGCTGGTAATCAGCAAATACTCTATGATAAGCCTCACAGAAAGAGATGACCAAAGCTGATTTCATTTTTTCATCTTTGTACATATGGCTGACCCATCTTTTTATATTCAGTTGCATTGTCTATGCTATAGGATACCGTTTCTTCCATAGTCCGTACTATTTGATCATTATTCTCAATTTCATTTTACAGAAAGAGATGACCAAAGCTGAAATTCTCAAACAGTACCGTCTCCACTTCTTTGTCGGGCTAATTTTCTTCATCACTGTCCTATCGGTCAGTTTGTCCTGGCACTTCAGGAATCTGGCTCTGGAACAGCTCAAATCCAACCAGGCTATTTTCTTCAACCCCAGGAGTCGAGAGATCACCTTGACAGGTGAGTTCTTTGATATACTTTATTGGTTTTCTTGTTGTTGTTGTTGTTGTTGTTGTTGTCGTCGTTGTTTTCATGGTATTTCTCTTTATTCCTCCTTCGCCTACTCACCTTTTCAAAGGGCTGGTTTTGACCAGCCTTGTTGTTTCCTTTGCCAGGGACAAGGATGTTGAACAAGCAGCAAAGTGAGGGAATAAAATGACTTTTATACTCATTGTTTGTTATGTACATTATAAAAAAAATACCCCAAAAAAATCATTGTATAAAGGAAACTGTTTTCTTCATATCGTAAAAATTTTGAATGGCATGACACAAAGTGAGTTTTTCCTTCTTTATACTATTTCTGCAACAACACTTGTGTATGATGAAGGAAAGTAATAGCGCTGGTCAAAAACAATCCCCATTCATGTTGATGTAGTGGTAATGTTGCAAGAAGTGCTGATGATGCTATAATGAATTTTTTTTTTTTTTTTGGTCACATATTGTTGTGATTATTGTTGTTATTTCTGCCGCCGTTGATTTTCTTATTATAGTTATCATTTGTGTGTATGTGTGGTTACCGTTGTTACTGCTGCTGCTGATATTGTTGTTGTTATTGTCATTTTCATCCTTTCTTTTACTTCTTTTTCATCGTCTCTTCTTCATCTTTTCTTCTTCTCCATCATTTTCATTTTCTGTTAGTTTCAGTTCTGATGCCCTTTTAAAGTTTATTTATTGCAGTTTGTGAAATTTTGATAGGGAGAGAAAAGTGCTGAGAACTGGGAATTTGGGGGTCGGAGAAGATTGGTGAGAAGATATGTTTACATTTAGAAATTTAAAGAGGATAAGCCCCACATCGGAAAAAAAATAGTTTTCATTTAAAACTTAATGGCTGGATAAGCCATGCAAAATTCGAAAGGTCCTTTAGAGGTAGAGACATCGAGAAAGACTTCTTACAAACATTTCCGAAGTGACGATAGAGTATAACAGTGAATTTTACGAGGTATACATTTTATATATTGTGACTAACCTATATCTAGTGGTCCTATTGGCTTCAAATTTGGCAGAAGCGTGCTTAAGTGCCTTATAAGATCAAGAAATTTTTTTCATACTTCGAGAAGTTGTAAAAGTTTCAGCACTTTAGGAATAGCAGAACATGGTTAGTCCGAGCATATAAAAGGTATACCCTGAACGTCGTTCTCATCTCAGTCTTTATTGAATACTCCTGTGCTCAGATCCTAACCGGGCGGTGACCGTGGCTGGCACTCTGGGACAGGGAATTCCCCAATGGCACCTACCCTTGCACTGTCCTATGGTGATCGGCGCAAATCCAGAATCTAAGGAATGTATCTGGAAGAAGACCGCCATCTTGAGGATTGAGAACTATGGCAACGCTGATGTCCACTGCTACAATATCTCTTGGGAAAGCTTGAGTCCTACGGTACAGTTATACAACTAAAATATTGTTGATAAAGCTCCTCCAGTGTTGGGAGGAAAAAAGTTGGGCAAAAGTTGGAGAAAATCTGTCTGGAAAAAATCAAGTCGGTCCTTCTCTTTTAAACACAATGAGCAAAAAACAATTTTTTTTTTTTTTTGGTTTGTTTGTTTTGTTTTGTTTTGTTTTGTTTTTTAAAAATGAATTGACACAATTATTCGTCATCCGATAATGTGGAAAGTCATCTTTGAATAGAAGGGGAATGATCACAGTTTGATGAAAAAAGTCGTTTTAGTATCTAAGTATTGTAAAACCGTGCTGTGTATACTCGTATATTCATCTATCGCATATGATTACTCATAACGATACTACTCTCATTAGCGTCAAAAAAGGTTTCTTTAGAAATTGTTTAGTTTTCAATTCTTTACTTATATATGCAATAAAATAAACATGCATCTCAGATGTGTACTACAAGTATTTTGGTGGGATTTCTCTATGAAAAATTTTACGTTTCTTTATTATGAATTGTATTATAAAAACTGGATAACAGAACGACCCAAATTCAAACAGCGGTTGTATTAAAAAAAAAAAAAAAAAACAGAACCACAATTCTGGAAGGGATCTATGATAATAGTTTTGTTTATTTCAGAATACAATCAATCATACTTTTGAAATATGCATACTATATGACAAGCTCCGCGCTCTACAAATCATAATTTATGTATTGTATTCAGTCAAGTTGTATGATCACCAGAAAAAAAAAAAAAAAGAAGAAGCAAACAAATATAAATTTCTGCCTTTTTTGCTATATTAGTTTTCCATGAGATTCTGATTTTTTTTCTTGATGTTCCACCACTTTCATGACCTTGTTGTTCATTCATTGTTATTAAAATATTAATGTCCTCTGAGACATTGCAATTTTTCGACAGCGATATCTGGACATGCTTAGATTTTTTTTTTTTTCGGTACACCACTAAGATCCGACGACACGTGTAAAAATATCACAGCTAAGTATGAATATTTTTTTAAACATTGACTATGAAAGCTAGGAAACTGGACGAGGTCTCTTGAAAGCTGTATATATTCTTTTATGGGCATCCGCGAATTTCACAAACTAGTGATTTTTCTTTCCCCCTTAACAAGCAGAGTGTTAATGCTGATAAACGGCTCTATGCAAGCTCGTTTCAGTAACTCTTAAAGTGTCAACAGAAATTATTGAAGTTTCAAGGTTTCTATCATGGCATCTATATTTTTATTAAAGAAATGACAATTTATGCCTTAATCTAAAGTAAAGTCAGTACCATATTCTTTATATTGTATGCTGTCTGAAAAGAAATCTCAATGAAATTTAAAATGTCATAGCCTTGGACACAACCAGCCTTTTCATACTGTTTCTGGTAACATTTGTCTACTCGATTTCTTTAATGGAATTCGTTGCTCTTTCGATAATAACTCTTACGAATACCATAGCGATATTTGAACAAGATTGTCTTTGTACGATTTATCAAATGAAATCCTTTGTTTTTTTAGATAATATCTCTTGCCTGGTCATCGTGCATGTGCAATAACTTTTACTGTATCTATCACCAGCACGTTCCCTACGACTGTTATGAAATTGGAAATGACCTTTGGTACGGACCGACCAACCAATCCAATAGCACTGTGCCCATCAAAGGTCAATTTGAATTTAACCCGGAAGTATACTCGTTGGGAAATAACGGCATCTTCTCCTCTGCCGTGGATTTCTATTGGTTGTCCTTCAGCGGAAACGCTATTTACATCAACGGGGAAAACCCAATTCGGGTCAAGTGGAATGTGGATGGAGACAAAAAGATTTGCTTCATGTCAAACTATTCCGGACCTCTGTATCACAAAGCTTATAATACACACTTAGCACATCTGAACTATACGATCTGTAGCGGATTCGATATCAAGAAAACACATTTGTTTATGCAGAGCATGGTAGCTCCTCCTGAACCTGAGTTGCCTCCTCCTGCCGAAGTGTTCCAAGGCCCTCATTGGTCAGTGAGAGATATCTACCAAACAGACGCTGTTTCCCAGCAACATGTCACGGATCTCGTCAACAATTTGACATCGTACGGCTTTCAGCACAACACCATCACCCTCGACGGAAACTGGCAGGAAATATATGGAGATCTGGTCTTTGATGAAGCCCGATTTCCAAATGTGACAGAGCTCTCTGAAACACTCCTCTCAAATGACTTTCAACTTACACTTTCTGTCAATCCTTACTTCCAGTACAAAAGCCGAAATTTCCACAATGTAAGTATTATCATACCTCCTCACCTTTAACGCCTTTTTAAAATATAAATAACCACATTCCTCTTTGTGTTCACTCTTACTTCCAACACAAGCGCCCTGACTTTCACATCATCAAATCTACCTAACCTTGTGACCAAGCATTGATAAATATTTATGTCCCATTGTTTTATAACTCACAACTATCTTGAGCCCTATTTTTGGTTTCAACAGCTAGTGCATCATTCAGATTAAGAGTGTCAATTCTTCTGTGTAGAAGAAAATATGTCTCGCGGTATGTTAGGATGACGGGAGTCGCAGCAATATTAGTAAATAAGACTTCATTGATTATCTTTGAATGATGCTCAAATTCCGAGAAAAGCGGAATCGAGCTAATTGTGTCCTAATAACAAGAGGTATTCTTCAACGTCCAATAGACGTGTTCTAATCAGGAATGAAAGCCTTACAAAACTGTTGCTTTGTTTTTGTTCCTACAATTATTACAGCTGGGGAAAAATGTGACTGTTGTCATTGTTGATGTTGTAATTGCACTGTTCATTATTATTATCGTCGGCGTTTTTGTTGTTGTTTTCGTTCTTGTTGTTGTTGTTGTTGTTAATGTTTTTGTTGAGCCTTGAATGAATTTGTCGTTGGTTTTGTTTTATGTCATGGTTTTTTCCCTACACTGAAATATTAGTTTTGTTGTTGTTATGTTGTTGTTTGTTTGTTTGTTTTTTCTTGAACTGAAACGTTCTGTCCAATTATCTCATCTTTATTTATACCTACCCATCCAGTGTGATGTGAAAATTCGAGAAAACGATGAATGTTAGTCAAAGTCATTGTGATTGTTCTGCTTACAGGGTGTTATCAACACTATGTTTGTGAAAGACGCGGGTGGAGAAGTGACCGGACTGACCAATTTCAGGGGAGGCCTGTCCGCCATCATAGACGTTTTCTCTGAAGATGGCATGAAGTGGTTCGAGAAACAACTAACGGTGAGTGTCTGAAGCTTTTTTCCCCTCAAGCCATTGAATCCTAAAAACGAGGATTATCTCGGCTTTAACTGGTTGCTTGGTTTTTATGTGTGTGAGAATTTTTGTGAGTAGAAATTTGAAATATGGAAAATTTGCCCGGACAGCATACCTCCGCATACTCTTCATCGTTTTTTAGCGGCCAAGAATTCTTTTACGTGCTTAACGTACACACGGGGACCTCCCTCGAAAATATATTTGCCCTTATTAGAGAAGGCTAGACGTCGGGCTTCACTACCTATGAAGCCAGGGGGCCGATGAGTCGCTGTAAAAATGCAGGTTTTTCCATCTTCGTGTCCCTCCATTCCCTAATGGCAGCGTCCGCGAGTCGAACCGCAACTCACAAAGTGAGTTGTTCACAATGGAGCAGACACCAAACCACATGGTCACGGCGACCCCCATCTTATGCTCCATCCACTGACCAGCATTTGAAGACTCCAATGGAAAAACCAGATAAGTCACATTTTTGTGAAAAATGAGTTATTGCCCCGACGTTATAAAGCACACCGCTATGATTTGTTAATCAGAACAATAATTCGGAAAAGCCAGGTAAGTTCTGCTAAAAAGAGCGTTTTTAAAAGGGTATAGAGTGAAAAACTATAGACTTCTAAATTTTAATTTCTGTTTTTCTCCCTTTGTAGAAAATGGGACTTATCTGGTTTTTCCACTGGAGTCTTCATTTATAATTATGTAAAGCTTGCCCTCAAGGCTCACGGGTCGGGCAAACCTGCCAATCGTTCAGACATCACTGCGGACGTGTATTTTATAACTTTCGCCAACTATGCCGGTCTCTGATCTGAGCAGGGACTGTGGTAAAACTGTCCCCCGTTCACTTTTTGATATTATCCACTCAATTTTTCGCTCTGTCGCCCTTTTCTTCTTGTTCCTTCTGCTGTGCCCTGGAGCACCGTCTTGGCTTGGCCGTTGGATCTTGCAATATATTCGTGCTACTGAATATTTCCTCTCACAATAACTGTGCGTTCTTCATAAGGTTTTGTGAACTTTTTTAAACAGTATGGTGATCTGGGGAAACCTCTCGTATGATGAAAATTTTCCACCTGGAGTTAACTGTATTATCTTGATCTGCCGTGCAGTAACAGATTTTCTTGGATCCGACAGAGATATTACTTGATTCTGTGTGAAGTTTAGAAACCTTAACGAGCCTTCAAAGCTACTTTAGGGAAAACGATTGTTCAAATTGACAATTGTTCTCCCTTCGACGGCTTTGTGTGGAGCTCCACACATATCTATAATTATATGGCCTTGTTTGTACATATTCACTCGCATACAAATACACACAATCGGATTTTTTAAAAATTTTGTCATCAGTTCCTTATCTCTCTGTTACTAAAGTTAAAGGAGCACCATTAGTAAATTTATAAATTTTCACAGATACCATTGAATACAGGAAAATGTCCTACTTAAGACTTGTAAATGTTTAGGACTTTCGAAATGAAGTAATATGGCATTCCTTCTATCTCCAAAACTTCACAGTCGGAAAAAATCGGTTTCTTTTGATAACCAAGTATGACAACAAAAGTATTAGCCGCATAGACATTATGAGAATCTTTAATAAGTTGATGATTCAAGGACGACGATCGAGCAGTGTAACTTTGACATAGCAATGTCGTTATTTCGATACTATATGAATCAGTGAAGTCAGTCAGAGGAGTCAGAGTAATTAGACAGCTCAGTGCTTGAGGTGTACCCAGCCGAGAAGAATGACTCATTATTGGAACCTACTTAACCAGCCCTAAAGAAGAGACTCCCAGCCAGATATGTAGACAATTCTGAGACTGAGAGTAGGTAAGCATTGGCTCATATAGGTAAGCATTGGCTCATCATAAATACTCAAAAGCCATCAATTTTCCTGGTCAATCCTCCGAATTATACAGGACCTCTTCTACTGCGGGTCGTTTCTGTAGAAGATTTACACAAGATGTAATCAGCGTCTAAGTATGGAGAAAATCTTTACATTAAAAGCTTTAAAACGTTGTATTCCCAGTTGCATAGTATTTGTTTTAGAAATTAAAACACTTTTTCCCGCTTTTAATTTGTAGACTACCCAATCTCACTGGAATCAAATGCCTTTTTCCGTTCAATATTTTTTGTATCGTTCTCAGATCATGTATCACATAAAAATATATAAATATGTCAGAAAAACACGTTTTCTTATTTGTAACCTAATCTCTGTTCTGTAGCACATGCTCTTAGAGCACTCTTTTTGTTTCCTTCCAACGCTACCAGGCATTGTTAGATGTTTCTATATGTCTGTCAAACACAATGAAAATTGTATAATATTTTCTGTGATTTGTATAAAACATTACGAGCACATCTTCTCACTTTCCCAGGATCTCCTTGATCTCTCAGGCGCCAGCTCAGTACGACTGGCCTATGGTAACGGATCCTGGCTGCCATACCACCCACATTTCCAGTCTGAAAACGCCACACCCAACTCATATAGGTAAGCATTGACTCAGCATTTGATCAGCACTGGTCACCTGTGATCAGTATTAGTCAATATTGGCCTGCTTTAGGACTACACTGCGACAAACATTGAGACAACTCTGAGTCAGATTTGATTACTTTAGTCATTATTTGCAAGTTTTGAGTGATTAATACTGATCGACATAATTAAGAATTGGTCAGAACTGACAGGCACTGCTCATACTAGATTAGTATATGTATTGGTCAGAATTTAGCGGTGGTTGGTACTTACTGATAAATGGCCTGAATGGTCCGGTACTGGTCAATGTGGATCACTGTTGGCCATTTTTGTTTGGTATTTGTTCCATATTAGTTACTGTCAAACAGGGTATGAATACAAATATTATTTCTTTCTCCATAAGAAAATGTGACAAGTTTAAATTTAAAGAAATAATTCGTGTGATTCTATATTGTTGTTGTTGAGATGATACTGTTATCACATGTTTGCCAATGTTCTTGCTGTTGTTGTTGTTGTTGTTATTGTTGTTGTTGTTGTTATTTTTGTTTTAATTGTGCTGTTGGCAAATAGGAGTTTTGTTATTGTTTATAAATTGTTTTTGAAGGATTACTAAAGTAGCGTCGAAACTGGGAGATAAAAGTTCATAGTTTTGTCACTTGGCAAGTCTCTACAATAGAATAATGAACTAATCTCTATCATTCTTTAATAATATATATAATAATATTGATTGGATTGCTATTGCCATCTGCTAATTGCTACATTTTGCAATTTATCTAGCAGCTTAACAATATAATTTTTTTTTTTTCCAGACGGACCCTGACAGAAAAGTTTGGCAAGTTGTCTCAAGCACTCATAGTTGAACATACCTCCGACTCACGCCACGTGACCAGCCTCATTCCGGTGGTGACGGAAATCGAGGTGACCAACAATAAACTTTGTTTACAAGGCGTCATAGAAACGGCTTTAACCCTAGGCTTGATGGGATATCCCTTCATTATGGTTGATGGTTATAGACTAAGTTCGACAGCTATGGAGGCAAGAGATGTCGAAGATGGTTTTCTCCCAAAGTAAGTAACACCATTATTATGCAAGTGCTATAGCATTGAATTCTGTGTTAGGAAGAAATAGACTTATTTTAGGCCCGAGCCTTGCTTTAAAATTAGAAATAGAATTGAGAGCTAGAATTATGACTGAGATTCATATTGCAATCTATGATTGATGCAACGTTAATGGTTAGGGACATTGAGTCAATGATTGACCGGTGAACAAAAATAGAATTTTCACGCTCTCTGCTATTAATTACGACATTGGTTTTGATAGCCCCTCTGTTTGTCTTTCTGTTTATCCATTTTTCAGCCCATCCATCCATATATACATCTATCTATCTTTCCCCACTTATTCATCCATCCATATATCCATCCATTCACTCATCCATTCATTCATCCATGTATCCATTCTTCCACCTATCCACCTATCTATCCATGCATTCACCCATCCATTCATCCATCCATCCATTCAATTATCCATCCATCCATTCATCTATCCATGCATTCGCCCATCCATCCATCCATTTATCCATGCATTTACCCATCCATCCATTTATCCATTCATCCATCATCCATCCACCCATCCATCCATCCATCCAGCCAGCCAGCCAGCCAGCCAGCCAGTCAGGCAGCCAGCCAGCTATACGTATGTTATTTATTGTATCATTTCATTCATATCCTATCCACAGAGAGCTATACATCCGCTGGTTACAACTAGCCACATTTTTTCCAGCCTATCAATTTTCTGTGTCACCCTGGCAATATGATGATGAAGTCATTTATCTGGCCAGAAACTTGACACGCTTGCACGAGACCTTGGTACTGCCAGAAATAGAAAACGCTGCCATGAAGTCAGACATCAGGCGGGGTTTGCCTATATTACGTCCTGTTTGGTGGCTAAATCCCACCAATCACAGTTCACATGAATCTGAGGTAAAGGTCTAAGCTTAAACTTAAATCTGTCTTTTACAGGCAAAAGCCAAAATCTAACTGTAGCCATCTGTTTTCATTTCATAATTGAATGTTACAAGTTACTACCTTTGTCTTACTAAATTGAATGTTCACTCATTAGTTTTCAACAACAAAAATCGCAAAAAGAGCGATAATTGCCATTTGCCATTTTTTTTCAGAAAACTGCAATTGCTGAGAGTTAGAGCTTTTTTTCTACGAAAATTAACTTGATAGTGAATACTAACATTGTCTTAGTTTACTTGTTATGTCAGCAGTTTGGCGCTTGAGACAATTTGGCTTTCAAAGATCAAATTGCAATTTTCTCAAAACATTGCCAATGGCATTTGAGTCATGTAAATTGTCAGTGGTCAAAAAGTCACTTTGTTGTAAGATCAACGAATCTTTAACTTGACTGATAAAATTGAGTTAATTGTTAACACTGTCCAGTTTTTGTCCAGTAGACCTCTGTTGGATTACTATTTTGGTCTCGAAGCTTTCTACAACTGACTTTTTTTTTCCTAAAGTTACAATTGTTATATTAGTCCAAACACTTTCTCCTCTTTCCATGCAGTTGGTCAAATCAGAATTCTTGATAGGAGACCGGCTTTTGGTGGCGCCAGTTTTATGTTCAGAGGTTACATCACGTGACATTTTTTTCCCGCCTGGTGTCTGGGAAGACTTGCGCCAAACAAATGTTATCCTGGGACCATCCACGCTGATCAACTACCCTGTGCCTTTAGGTGAGATTGCAGTCTTCAAGAGGAAGAAAGTGGTGGGAGAAAATACAGATGAGTTGTGATCAAAATGATTTATTTATTGAGCAAATAATCTTTGATTCTGGTCAAACTGGTTGTGAATTTTGCAATGTGCAAGGTGCTGACTGATATTTTCTATGAGTAGTATACATATCTGATACTCATGTTGTTTTTAGGTGAGTGTTATAAATTGCTGATATCTGTATACTGTTTTTCTTTCATGCACACATTTTTGTTTGACTTCATTTCTACTCATGTTGCTTTTGTCAATGAAGTTTTGAGCTCATATTGTATTGTTAATGGCTATTTTGAAAATATGATGTTGATGGCAGCTCTGAATGACCAAAAAGATACACTGATATACAGGCATTGCCATGTTATGAGCCAACATAGATGTCAAAATTGGTGTGTTGAGAGTGTCCAATTGGATTTTCATAGTCAAGACACCAATAGCAAAATAGCAAGTGGTTTTTCTGTTTGTTGTGGCATTTGAACCGGATTTTTCATCAAGCCTCAGTGGAGAAATGTTATAGAGAGATGACAAATAAAAGACAATAGCTTCAACCACTGTCTAGATGAAGCAACTGATAGTGACTGCTATTGCTGGTGAAGATCTTACAGTGGATTTAATATTGTTAATGACTGATGGGAGTAGTAAATTTATTACAGTGACTGCAAAAGTTGATCACATACGGGAGTCTGTTAGTTTGCTTCTTTGTGAACACAACCCTTTCATACAATGTTGTGTAGAACTTGTACATGTAGACAGACATGCTTTTTTTTTCTCTAGAATAATTCTGTCATCTAAGCATTTTTGTGTATAATTCTGTGGAGCAAATAAAAACTGTCAAGAAATACAGTTGAGTCTGATTAAAGTCAACCCCTCAGGACCACCAAAAAAATGTTGACTGCAAGCAAGGTTGGCATTACTCAATACAAATATATAAAGAAAATTTAACGGAACTGCCTCTTGTGGGTTGACTTCCAGCAAGGATGTACTTTAAGCGATTGCTTAATGGATTGCACTGTATGTCAATTATTGTTTGGAAACATCATTTAATGAGAGGAAAGGATCCTTGTCAACATACTTCTTTTCTCAAATAGTCCTCTACGCTCTGAGACTATAAGGAAGAGAATCCTTGAATCCTGTGTATTTTGTTTGTAGTATAAATGAATCAATGGCATTTTGGAGCATGATTATTTCACAGGCACAGTTAGTTTGACATCACCAGTCACTATGGCACTTTGCTTGTGATCTGGTGAGAGATTAGCGTGATATATAACAGTATTAGTAATACTATCAAAAGTTAAAGTTATCTTGTAGTTTTGTTATCTGTTTTGTTTTGTTTTGTTAATTTCCCAATTTTAGATGATCTAACTCTGAATCATAAAAATGCATGTGTTTTGAGAACCTATAAAATATAATACACACTTGAGAACTAGTGTGCTTTTATCCTCCTTTTTGTCTTTTTTTTTTTTTTTTTCATTTTGATCTAAAACATTTTTTTTGTAACTGTCCAAATCAAGTGACTTTAATGATGTTATTGGTTTTGTTGTTTGCCTCTGAAGTCACTGCAGTAGAGAGAGAGAAAAAAAGCTTTTTTTGTGTGTGCAGGTCTGTGCATTTGATGGACATTTTTTTTTCTTTTTTGTTAACAATTTAATTATAACAAAGTTCAGTCATCTTTGCACTGCATCTCCACAAGTAAATTCATTTTTGTTTTGTTAATTTTTTCTCTGCTGTCATAGACTATTTTTTTAAACTATCTCCTTCAATTATTTTTTGTTTTATCTTCTAGCAACTGTCTACTGTATTGTTCCCTGTTGTTGTTTGTGGAAGGTAGAATTACATTTTCTTTTCATTTTTTTCTTATCTTTTTTTTTAATTTGCATTTTCCTTTATATATATATATATATATTTAAATATATATAACTACATTTTGAATTGGTTATGTAGATAGATTGTTATTCAAATTTTTAACCCGGCTGTAATACCCAAGAGTTTGTGATATATTTGTTGTGATAAACTTCATCAGACATATGATGTACATGTTATTTCACTTGTCAAAACTGCAGACTGCCATGTTGCAATCACTCAGTTGTATACTCAAACAGAAAGACTGTGTTTAAGTGTGTGTGTGTGTGTGGATGCATACGTGTTTGTCTTGAGAAAGTTGTTGAAGTTAGTGGCAAAGACCAGAAGAACAGGTCTTCCTATTAAATTTGAGAATGACAATAAATTATAACTATAATCTGAAAGAAATCTGTCAATAGTATGTTTATAAGAATCTTTGGATATGGTAAGCTGATACAAGTCATACAAGACTTCCTCATAGCTATAAGAATGATTGTGCATCTGTATGCACAACAACAATATATGATATAGTTTATACCAATGAGTCAGATTATTAAATATTGTTAGATTAATATGTCATTCCAAGTGCATCTTTTTATAAGTTGGAATGTGAACTGTGCAAAAATGTAGGACACAATCGATACAATTCTGTATGAAAATATAATTAAGATGCACGAAATTACAAAATAATACAAATTCTTAAAGTACTGTATGAAACTAAACCAAGGCAGCATTGTTAATAAGTCTCATGATTAAGGTCTTATTCACTCATCATTTATTATGGCATCTTTGTTAATACAGTCATTAGTTTCAACACCTATTATTAATTTCATCACAATCATGAAAGTGTTCTTCTCAATCATAGTGGTTCTCTAATTGTCTTCAAAGCAAATTGCATTTACATTGAATGAAAGGAGCTAAACTCTAGTCATATGGCTTGTAACGTGCTGTTATGCCACACATAGTGTCTCTCCAAGTCATCTGAGACGAAATCACTACTCTGGCTGTTGTAATATTGCGCTCTGGATACTGTCCTCTGTAAATACGAGAAGAGAACCCACGGGCTCCGTGGAAGTGGAAAGTATTGTAATGGACAACCTGACACTGATCTACGACTCAAAGTGTAGATGGCAAAGCGTGCGCACTTCGATGTTGATATTTTGGTTGATTAAACTAAATGTCACTCAAAGAAAACGTGTTTTGCACGCGTCATACTATCGAACGTACATTGGGATCAAGCACCCTCGCGAGTTTATTATTCAATTATTATCGCATTTGTACAATAACGTCAAAGATAATAAGCTTTTTTCGGATTTATGTATATCGGAACACAGATCTATATGCAAGAATTCTGTGTGCCAGATTCCAGATGGATCCATTCAGCAGTTTTCGAGTCCATAAGCCTATTGTGGGTTTTCTTGCAATTCTATAATATAGATAGATTACTAGATCTACATCACAACATGTTGTATACTGCACAATTCCAGCAAAAACACCAGCATTTTAGATGTGTGATGTTACTGTTTCTTGCCATGTTTCAGTCGATCGCTGTGAAACACGGATATGGCCATTGGTATTTCTGGAACGATAGACATTGTGTGCCGAACCAGTCGCCAAGCTGCTTATTTTTTTCCTGTTATTATTTTCACTGCTGATGTTGATGTTGCTTAAGATGTTTAATCCAGTACATGTACTAGCAAAATGCTCCTGGACATATGAGAAAAATATTTTTGTCAGTGTTTGCATTGGTCTAACCATTGCAGGTCTTAAATTTTGTGAATTACTACGCTATGTTTTTGAAATCTGTTAGCGTTACCTATTTGAAAAGAAATGTCTCGCGGCCAGTCGAAATGAGATGTAAGTTGCTGGGCTAGAACCGAAAAATCGGGCTTTGAATGTGATGATAAGGGTCAGACATAGATTTTTTTTTATTGTTGCAGAAATGGAAAGTGCATTCATTTCTGAACAAGACAGTATCAATCTTACCCTCGATTTATAAACATTTCTTCATTTAAGTTGGATTTTTATGAGGTAGGCATGTAGATTTATGCGTTCGACCGTTCACTTAAACTCGATTTTCTCTGAATTTCGGTCATTGCTGGGGGTCCCTCTTGTCTCTTTAAACTGCAATATATATCGGTCTAGAATAAAGCTAACTCAGAATTTTTTTCATCACCTCAAAGGGTATTAAATAAGCTTTCACATGATACCAAAAACCCCATGTGATGAAAAATCGACATACGTCTCATTTTGACTGGCTGCGAGACAAATATATTTCAGATCTGTTTGTTTTAAGCAGTGTTCAAGGCATATTGTATGAGAGTGGATGTGGGAGGGTGTGGATTTGGTATTTATGATATCACAGTCTTCATCATCATCACCATCATCATTTTACAAAAATGTCTTAATATCTAAGATGACTGTCTACCTGCATCTAATCAAATACATCAATAGAAGCAAAAAAAAAATATAGAAATTAGATGTAGTAGAAATTGAATTAGTAAGCTATTTTTTAAAAAATCGACTTAGTTCTTCGTTAGGGCACCATCATCATGATGAACATTTGAAAACGCCAGTATATAAGCATATTATGTTTCTTATTATATTTGTTACACTTGTGGAATGTATATCATCATGTTCATACGATAATTGCCTAGGTCAGTGTTCGCTATTTTGAGAAAAACGGAAAAACCGATCGCATTTCACCATGTTTTATCTGAAAGGGTGCAAGGTTTTATTGAAATTCAACGTTTGAAATTTTGTTGTAAGAACAATTTAATAAAGGCTCAAAATAGCCTGTTTATCTGTGTCCTGAACTCAATTTTACACACGCTCCCCACCCATCCCCCCCCCCAAAAAAAAAACTGACTAAGGCAGTTGTATTATGAGCATCTCGATATGCAGGAGTGCTTTCCATGATATTATATAAAATGCTCCAAATTCGAACTTTTGGGAGAACGTGGTTGCAGTAAGAATAATTTTAGCACTGAGCAAAATATAATTTATATTATTATACCATAGATGTATCGGGGAGGTATAGGGCCAAAACTATTGCCAGTCAACCTCAGAATACCAATAAAATGTGTTCAAATAGAAACGAAAGTGTTGCCTCGTGTATTTTCTAGGCATTGTGTATGTTGGTATATGTGTGTGTATGCATGCGTGTGGGTGTCCGTATTCATTGCATTGCACATATTATGTTTCAGATATTTTTTGTTTTCATTTCCTTACATTTCCTATTCATTTTAATCTCATTTTTCTCATACATGAATTTTTACAACATTGATTTTTCTACCTCACTGATCGCTGCTCCTATTACTATGAATATTAATACCTGTACTAATGAAGTGTCAAGATCGGCTGTTCTTCGTGCCCCATTGCCTCTGACGAAATGTCTAGCTGGACTTAAGTTCGGCTAGTTTTGATGTCTATTCGGACTTATGACATCATCATTTTTCCCATCCGACATTTGGATTGTTTTGAGACTTCAGTTGGTAGGCTAATGCAGTGGCTAAAGGGAGGGCGAGGGGAGAGAGGGGGGAAGTCACCGTGACCGTGTGATTAGGCATCTGTTACTCGGCGTTAAACTCACGTTGTGGACGTCGCCCATTCGAATTTCAGATCTTCCCATCAGGTGATAGGACGGATTTGAGAATTAAAACCGGCATTTTTTTTTCAATGACCCAATGATTCCTTGGCTTTTTGGGTAGGGAAGCCCTATGTCTAGCCTTCTCGGATAAGCTCGAATATATTTCAAGATCCTGTTTGTATGGTATACTCGTTAATAAACCCTTGGCAGTGAAAAATCGGATGAAGAGTAAGCTCAGACGCCACTGTCCGAGCAAAATTTTCAAATTCCAAATTTCTACCCACAAAAATTCTTCTCACCAAAAACAGGGTAGGTACTTAAAGCTTTCTTAGGAATAAAAGGCTACTTTAAAAACAAAAATACAACAATAACAAAAGGCTAGTGCAATAGGTAACGCACCAGTTGCAAAGGGTTAGAGTTAGGTTTAGGGTTGGTTAGAGCTCCAAGGCTACACGGATTTAGACGGATTTAGGCTAACCATTGCCAGTTTAAAACTGCTAACGCTAATCATTATATTTCTTCTATGGCATACTAATATTTGTAATACTACTACTTCTACAGTTGTTACTTCTACTTTTTCTACTTTTGTCATCACTGCCACAGTTGATAGTATATGCGATGTTTATTAGTCTTTACCCGGTACGTTTTTATCTTGTTTTAGAAATTTGTTTGCCGTTGCACGGCGCCGTCTCTGTATTAACTGCATCGTTCATCCTTCACGTTGGCCGAAAAAAATGGCAAACTGGTTTACCTATTTCGTTAGCCTACTCAGGATTCTAATTAAACGTCAAGGAGTAATGACCCTTGCGAAGCAGATGAAAGTGACGTGACCATGATAAATTTCCTCCCTGGGCTTTGATATCGTTAGATTTGTTTGCTTTCTTTTGTGTATTACATACGTTTGCGTTATGTTAGTACTGTTTTTGTTGTTGGGTGTTGTCATCAATTATCGTTGCTGCTGCCCTCGTGGTATTTGCCTACTGTTGTAAAATCTGAATTCCCTTGTCCAGATACAAAGATATAATACAGGCTTTCTAAAGCAGGGGGAAAAATCACTTTTGCCTCTGTTACTTGAAAAGGTAAAAAAAAAAATGAAAACATTGTCAGGATGAGAGGAAAAAAAAAATCATCGTATGGTGAATTTTTCAGCATTTTTGGTTTCTTTTATTTCAAATAATAAGATAATTTTTTTTCTTCTTTACAATACTTGTATTATACCACTTGTACTTGGCAAAGGGGAGTAATTTGGGTGATGGTCAAACTAGCTTATTAATACGATGATGAGATCAGGCTTCAGACGCAGAGACGACGAGGATAATATAGCTGGGTTGAGTGGAAGAAGTACATATATTAGGCTGACTGAGAAAAAAAAACACAACAAAAAACACAAAACAGCTGTCGCCGAAGTCATACATCTGATCTCAGAAGTGAAGACAGTTTCATCTCCCTCAACACCTATAAAAAGGAAGGACAACATGAACAAATAATAAG